>KN483782.1:20946-44339 GCA_000787095.1 Periophthalmodon schlosseri | reverse complement strand
AAGTTACATAGTGCACCTTTAAACGTGCACAGCGATATGGGCATAAATCTGAGATTTATTTAACTTAAAAATTGCCGGTAAAACATTTGAAAAGATGAAAATGTGGCATTTTTGTTAAACACTACAGTACTATAAGGTCAATAATAAATGTTTATGAAAGCCGCACACAGCGATAAAATCCCTCACCACCCCTTGCGACTGTGGGAAACACGCCACATAACGATCCTGCCTCTAGTCCCTACTTACATGGCCCCTCCCCCCAATATCAGCGTCTATATGTTGTTACTCCATTTATTCCAGTGAGACATTTTCTGACATTGTCACACTTGCAGGGTTGGAGATAGAGGTATGTCCTCATTGGGATATTTGTTTAGTATGTTCTAAGAAATATGAGTACCAAATTTCATTGGTCTATGACAAAGTACAATTTTTGACCCCATTCAAATCTTCAAGGGGGCATTGTGGAGCTATTTTATATTACAGCCCAATAAATTGTATATCATTACACTCAAGGTGTCAATGTGCACAAATGTTCCTTTGGGTCTGACTCAGTTTGCCATTGCATTTCAGAGATTTGAACATTTTCATACTTTTCAAACTGGCCACTGTTTGCAGGATTGCCACACCCACATTAGACATTTTATTAAAAAAAGTAAATAATAACTTTGGCCATCACATGGGTTTTTGCTACTTCGATCACTTTTGGTCCAATTTCAATATAAAAATATAGGAGGAGATATCAAAAGTATGACGTGTATGTTTTTGTAGGTCCCAGGTTCCACTTGATATGTCTGACTTCCTGTAAGGTTTAGGGCGGGGCTATAATATACATTTTTACTTGGCTTGACATTTGCTTTGTCTCTACAAAGTTTTGGGTTTCTAAGTTTTGAAAACAATAAGGTCATCTCCTATACCTGTAATGTATTTTGAATTTTGAGTGGGTGCCACTGACCCATGATTTGATTTTCTTTATTTTAATATTTTGAATAATTCTTGCTTTGAGGAGCTTAATTTTAGAACATAATTGTCTTAGTTTAACACATGTTTTGGCAGCAACAATGTAAAGTTGCAGAAATCCCATGTATTTCAAACGCATATATTCGGTGTTGCCACAGCAATATGACCACAGACAAGGTCCAGTAGTCGGAACCCCATGTATTTCAATTACATATTTCTTATGTTACCATGGTAACACGGTTGTAGACAGAGGTATGTCCTCCATGACTTTCTATAAGAAAAAATTGAATTGGTGTTGTTAGGGAGTGCTACCGAGTCATATTAACTGTTGGAGGGAATGTCAAAAAATTATGATGAGTGATTTTGTTAATCTCAGGTTTGATCCAATATGGCCAACTTCCTGTAGGGTTTAGGGCGGGGCCGTAATATTATTTTTTTACATGTCCTGACGTGACCTATTTTTGATGCTAAGTTTCATTTGTCTACGATGACATTTTTCTGGGCCGGGCTCCCATTGGATTGGAATCAGTTTACGTTGTTGTAAATCTATTTTTAAGGTGTTGCTACTGAGCCGTCTTTTAATATTTTTTCTCGGGGTCTTCACTCAGAATTAGAGCTCACTGAACTCGATACCACTTAATTGTCTATAAATTATTGTTTACTGCTTGATTTTTGACATTTTCCTCAAAATTGTACAATTCCAACTCAAGTCCACTGACTCGTCCTCATCGCACATTCGTGCTTGGGCCCTATTGAGTTTTTTGTGATGAATTTTGAAGACTGCGTTTTAGAGACTGAATAATACATTTTATTTAATAACATTTGTTTTGCTTGTTTTGTAATCTGGCTTATAGCAGTACATTTAAAAAAATAAATAAATAAATAAAAAAAAAAATTATAATTAGATGTTTTCTCCATGGTGATGTTATTGTTTTCTGGTTGTCTGTAATACAACACAGTTTGGCATTAAATTTGTCTATCTTGCATTTATTCAATCACAGGTCTTTTTTAATTGCTCAGAACTACCTTGAAAACCCTGTATTCTTACTGAGAGCAGGCTCACCTCTCCACAGATCTGACATGTAAGTTGGCCTGGTAGCATCATGCCACATAGAACATTCCAGGCAAAAAAATAATATCTTCATGGAGACAAGCTGATAGCAGACCCTCTACCAGAAAAGTTACATAGTGCCTCTTTAAGTTTTACAGTAAATATGCGTTTAAATTTCCAAGCTATGTTACAATGACTTTGGTGTGATTTCTCTCAGTTTAACCTGCACAGTTGTATTACGAGAAACTTTGACATCTATTGTGACAGCCAGGTCATTACTGAGAGATTATAAATCAAACATTTAGTCCACATTCATCTCCGGACTCTTTTGCATTTAGATAACCTCTTATGTCCAAGTCAAATAGTGGTGTTATTAACATCCTGAGCTCTAATGACAAAGGACGCCCCGTTAATGGAGGGAAATTGTGCTTTTCAGATCCCACTCTCACCCTCTCCTCTATATAAGAATTATGGAGAGATTAAAGCCTTGATTTTAATGGGAGTCATTGAGAGTTTCATTCAAGATCAATAGTCTGTTACAGAAGACACTGAATTCAAAACTATGACATCTTCGCAGTGGAATATTGGATTAAAACTACTATATTTTCAAGAGTCTCCAGGCCTAGTTTCATTCAATGGATAATACAATCCTTACAGCACACAATCAATACTATTTTATAACATTACAATAACAAAACAAACATCAACAAAAACCCAAATCTAATGAATTGGGTGGCAGTAGCTCAGTTGGCTGGGAGTGCTTGTCCTCTGATCCGAAGGTTTGTAGTTTGACACCTGCATTGTTGGTAGAGTGGTCAGATCTACTGACCCATAAATGTTGTGTCCTTGGGCAAGACACTTAGCCCTTCTTGCCCCTAGTGTCTGCGTTCACTGGTGCATACACCGTGTATGTGTAAATGGGTGAGTGGTTCCTTGATGTAGAGCGATTTGAGTGCCTTGAAGGTTGAAAAGCACTATATAAAGGTGACCACATAGACCAGTGAATAACTTACATACATAACTTACATACGTAACTTACATAACATAGCTTATGTATATAATGAACTATAATGTATCAATAGTTTCCATTGTGTATATGCCAATCAGATATCAAATGACAAATGACATATCCCCTCAGACAGTTCACAATCTCTATACCCACACTACAGCCTCTTACCATTAGGGCGCAGGTTCAGTTCTCTCCCACTCAGGACTAAAAGGGACACATCCAGTTTCCTGCCCTTCTCCATCCACCTGCTAAACAGTTGATGTGACTGTTAGCTCTGAGGCAATGCTTGGATTGTGATTTTTTATTGTTCTATTTATTATTACTGTATTCATGAATGTGCCTTTTATTGTATTTTATGGATATAAGTGTAGTAGTAATAGTCCCTACTTCCTCTGGCGCTCTGTCTGCAATTGAAGTTCCTAAAGCATAAATAAAGTTATTTTGGTTTTGATTTAATGTACTATGCTAGGGCAAATTGTGGGAGTATAACAGTAGTGCAGTAGTAGTACAAATAATTGTGAAGCTGATGAAGTAATAGTACTATTATAGTAACAAAAGTATATTTTTGGTAATGTTCTATTCCTACTTAAAATTTCCTTCAATTGTTCACCTTTTACTTTTGTACTGATGCTTGTTGCCATGTGAAAAACTTGCAGTGCTCTAACAGCTGTAAGTAACAAGTTCAGGCCATGCACGCCTCTACAATTTTTGCCTAATTTCCAACATTTTACCAAGTTCAGCAGTGAAAGGGCAAGTCTAGGAATTCATTTGGAAACAATCATTAAAACCCAACCACATTACATTTTAACTTTGGACCACTGCAAACAGTTTAAAATTCACTAGTTCCGTTTTCATGTTGTTAGGACAGTAAAATTCAGGTACAGCACCTTTAATCATGTATCACTTGAACCTGTGACCCGGTTGAACCATTTGAATTGAACACCTCAGAGGAAACATTGGTGTTGCATTGTGTGATTACTGTGTTTATCCTGATCAATAGTACAACCTCTTTAGCAATACAAATTATTCTGGTTTCAAACTACACCTCACCTTGGACGTCTGGAAATCTGGCTTTGGTCCTTGTCACACCTGAAAAGAGACTTTGCATGACTTTGATTAATTGCCCCCATCAAAGTGCTCGATGGGCCCTCAGACGCCTGTGGGCCCTTGGGAGTATCAGTTTAACCCAGCAGAGTCTGAGTGGAGCTGGGCACGCTACAGTATAAAACTGCACAGGAGAAGGGGGGATTCAAGTATTCTGTCAGGGTGGAGGTTTAGGGGTATCTTACACCATATTCCAACAATGTATTTTTTGGATTATGATAAATATTAAGCAGAAAAGTTAACTGAACTTATATGTGTATGTATTTATTTGGAACTGACCAAGAGATCTTTACACATTAAACAAGGCAGTCTGTGTACTGTATTGATAGCATTGTGCTACTTTCTGGGGCTTGTAAACAAAATACAAAAAAAATGTCTTTAGATGGAACCTAAAGACATTTTTAAAGAATTGAATACAAAGGTGCCTCAAAGTTTTAACAGGCTCATGCTCAAAGTGTGAGTGCAGTGTGTGGACTGTGCAGCCTGGAGGGAGATAAGGGGAGACAAACACAGAATCAGCTGAGATATGCACGAGTCAAGACTCATCATTTCAAACAGAACATTTTTAAAGTAATATATAGTAGATTGGATTTAAAACTATACCATTGGTAAGTTTATTTGATTTTTTTTTACCAGTAGATGGCAAACGTGAAACCTGTTCCCCTCTCCCTCTACTTCTCACCTAGCCTTTGTCCAGGCTCACCTTTGCTCGCTGGTCCGTCAGCAGTAATGTAGACAGCATCTAGTGGTGTTATGTGAGAATACAACAGGGCCGATCCAGTCACATTACTAATTACAAATGGTAGCTTTAAGTCTCTTAAATGCATGTTAGTTCTTTGATAAATTAATAAGAAATATAGTGTCAGGATGGGACTCTAGAAAAACACCTAGTAAACCAGTATGAGCATACTCCATAATCTGTAAAAACAATTCCAAGAAAGGAAAAGAGCTACTGCCAAATATCAATGAATACATTTATTTCCCTTACTTGTTTACATTTGCTTTGCTCTAGTCTGAGTGTGCACAGTTAGTTTTGGCCTCTTCATGCCTGAGTGGATGGTGGATCTGACAGCGGAGCTTTCCGTAGATCCCCATGTGATGAGAGTCTGGAGGTTACAGGCTCCTGTTTCCATGAGAACCACACACAGAGGGATGAGCAGCTCCAGAGCAGGTCCCAGAGTCACGGCACACCTGCTGTCCCTGCAGCTTCGACAGCTTAAGGCCAGACTGGGTTTAGTCTAGGTTTAGGCCAGGACAAGATGATAAAGACACTTATTTACACTTGTGTTTCATGTTTTATAAAATATTTTGTAGGAAAAGAAAACTATGCTTTAGAGGGTTGTCTGTTGCCCTCTGTTTGCTAAGGTGAGAAGTGGGCAGACCAACTGCTATTTATTACTCGTATTTGAAATGGGATGCTGTAACTGCTGAATAAATTAACTTGTAATGACTCCAAACAGTATTTAGTTTCCATTGTGAATGGTGCTTGTGGTGTCCGTAGCGGCACATGCACTACCTTCCAGAGGGGCCTAGTACTGATGAACTCTGTAGCACTATGAGAATATAGACAAAGGCAGAAACAAGACGGCTAAAAGCAAATATAAAGAGAATTACCAAATGCTGACTTTGATCAACTTTATAGATGCACGGCACTCATGTCAAGATTGAGAGTCACAGAGAAGTCAAATGAATGCAGAAAAAGCTGACAAGAACCTGGATGTAGTGGCTTACTCTAGCTTTACTCATATGTCACAGTGGCACAAACGTGAGCTTTTTGTGATGAGATCAGCCTTATAATTAAAAATAGTTTTCAACTGCTCACATAAAACACCCCTGCCCCAGGACCAGCATGGAAGTGCATGCAGTCAATAACTATAATGTTAACAAAGACAAAGTGTTCCAAGTAGAAGCTGCCTGGGTACCAGAGACAGTCGGAAAATAGTTGCCTAGTACAGCTCAGATGCCTTCAGCATGAGGGAATACTCAAACACTCATTTGAGGATTCTTCTTCCACATTATTCCACAGTACTTCCACAGTATTCACTCTTCCCACACATAAAGTTGTATAAAAAAGCCTGTTTTTCCAATATGCTGATCTGTTCCTTTATTAGCACTTGGATTAAATGAAAGCAATATTCAGCTCTGAACAACTTGGTTTCATGTCTCAGTCACAGGTGGCCTGGTTTTCACTTGGACTGAATCAAGAAAGTAATTTGTGCTTGGTGTCTCAGGGCACTCGTAATGCTTACAACTTAGATTTGGATACTGATACTTCATTTTGGACATTTCTTAGTGATGCTCTGCCAAAACACAAATCCTTTAGAGAGAAGAACTAGAAAAAATAAATGTACACCTACTACTTCTAAGCTGTCCGATTCCTCTGATGGATTGTTTCGATGATGAACTTCATTCATCATCATTTATCTTGTCAATAGTACACAAGTAACTTTGTCTAAGGGAATTCATGGCTGTTCAGTCTTTCTTCAAGGAAAAAGCGAATACAAAGAAATGCAAGTGTATGGGTGGCCTTTTTCTTACAACACGTTCCCGGCATGTGCTAAGTTTCCCCTGTGTAAGAATGCACAGCCTGTACACTGAATAAGAACAACCTCTTTGTGTAGTGGCCTCAATTATAGAGGCTATTGGAACATGTGATCCCAATGGAAGTTTCACTAAGTGGGGTCTGCTTCAGAATAACTCATTAGGAAACAAAAGTGTCTAAGACTTGATTGATGGAGTCCGCTCAGCTCACACTTCCACTTATTTGACTTTAGAAACTGCAGGGTTCATTGTGGATGGTTCTATGTCTACAGATATCACTTGCTTCGCTGTGATGTTTCAGGTGATGCTAAAGGGCATTTTTAAAGCTTTACAAATGACTCTACCAGGACATACTGTTATAATTTCAACATCAAATTTGCAAATAGCCTTTACTGTAAAATCACACTTTCACACAAGGACAAAAGCTGTTTTTTTCATACCTGCAAAATCATAGTCTACATTTTCAGATTATTTGGTTAGTTTCTGTTCAAATGTGCCTTGTAAAACTAAAATAGATTTTCTTTTTTGCTGCTACTTCCAAACATACCAACCAGATCAGGCTTGTTCCATGTCCCCAGGAGATGAAGACACAATAGAAAACTCATATGTGGTTTATCCACGCTTATCAGATCATATCTGCAGGTACATAACATAGTCTCTGTGACCTTTGATCGGCATTATCTTTTAATATCTGAAGATGTGTCTCAGACAAAGCTGGTACAGAGCAGAGAAACTTGTCAAAAAAATCTCTGCAGAATCCATACCATCATAAACTAAGTTCATGGTCAAGTGGTCAGGAGTATGCAGCTCGAGAATGATCCTATTGTGCATGTTTTACAATATGAAGAATGTCAGTCACATTGTGACAGTGCTGCAGCCGTATTCAAATCCATATGCTAACATTCTCATTTAGAAAATAGAAAATCCACATATGTTGAATGTTGTTGAATGTATTTTTATTTTATTTTTTTGCATTCACCAGTTTGCCATGTAAAAAAAAAAAAATTATGAAAGATTTAAATGTTTTATTCCATAAACATGACCTGTGCCCCCAGATACAAGGTAGACATACACTTGTAACAATTGTAATGCTGATCTATTCTTGATTAGGAAAATATTGGACATGTTGTTCTTGTTATAATTTGGTGTTTTGGTTCTCCAGATTATTATCCAATCAGCAGAATAAAAGGGCTCTCTTTGATTTGAATGGTCACTACCTAAATCCCAGCACCTGCAGCCAGTCATGAATCAGTGCTAGTGCAGCCTCTGCAGCTCAGTAAGTGAATTCTGAAGGTTCTGCGCCTTCACATGAGGCATCGTCTGTCCATACACTGAGATTCAGAAAAGCATATGTGTTCTCTATATGCATGTTAACGCACTGGCAACCCAGGTTCAGTTATGATTGTAATACCTTTTTAACTCAGTAAAAGTGCAGGCTACAGTTTCTTTATAATCTTATGGCTTAGAGCCCTTTCAGCTGACAACAGTCTTGCCTTTGTGACTGTATAATGCCACTACATTTTGAAGCAGTGAAAAAATCACTTCAGACAGAGAAGACATTCAAGTTTGTGCCATTTTTCTTTAGTGTGGATTGGAGATATTAACTCAAAACAAGTGTAAACTTCTGCCCTCCACCTCAGTGTGTATAAGCATTTTCAAACATTGTGAAATTCACAGAAATATGGTTTATGGCATACGACTGTAGCATAGATTACATATAGGCTAATTTGCTATAAATAACTAACTATAACCACTTTTATGCAATCTCCAGAGCACAGAGACAATGATGTGGCATTTTATATATTTTTTTTATTTATTTGATTTCAGTTATAAAGTTTGATGTCTCCAGACTATACCTTTTAGACTAATGATAGCCTGTTTATTCAGTGAGTAATGTTGAACTTTGGTGTCTTTGTTAAAGGCAGCCGGTGCAGAAGGGACAGGCCATGCCTCCTCATCTGCCTCCCTGATTAGTGGAGCTGGATCAGGCCACTGTTGTCATGACGATAACTCCTCACCTGAGACAGACCTAACTCCAGCTATACCAGGAAACTTGTACCCAGCCATTCACTATGTATAGCGATAGCCACATGAGTCATGGCAAATTTTTGCTCTGATACACCATCATGTTCACAAAAAAGAAAAGTTTTGAAGCCATCCCTGCTTAAACTGCTGGGCTCCTCGACCACGATGGATGTGTTGTTGTTCTATAATTACTGCCAATGAATTCATCTTGATAAATTTAAACAATCATTTCATATTTGACTGCTGGTTATTAATGAATAGTTAAATGTTCCTTTGCACTATTCAACACAGACAGCAGCTATCTTTGTTTGGCAACCACATCATGCTTCTACAGAATTATAATAGCATGCCCTCCTCCCATGGTTAAAGCCTGTTTTGTGCCCTTGTGTCTCCCATTGAGAGCAAGCAGGCCGCAGCATAAAGCACACTTTATCGGTGGAGCAGCATTTGCCTGGAAATCATTCACCGATATAATTACGAATCGACAGAAAGCAATTTGTACAGTTTCTGCATTGAGCTGAATCAATATGCAGCGGCCATCTTTCCTTCAACAATTAAGGTCTTAGGGTTGTTGGCTGTCTGGACTCACAAAACCACACATCATTCTTTATGTTTTTCTGCTTTGTTTATTTCTGCTTTTCCACTGAACTGACTTTTCCTTTAACTCAATATGTGCTCCCTAAGTGGGGCTTACCAAATCAATCTTACATCTCAGCCATAGATTAAAAGGATGCAGGTTAGCAGACTGGAAAAGCTCTAGTAGGTGGCAGTCATGTCAAAGGTGCACACATCATTTTAAAAGCATTTTGGTCAATAATGTGTTTGGAGGCATCTTTGTTGGGCTCACAATTTGAATTTACTCTGCTGGTTTTAAGATGTAGAGTCACTGTATTTTATTCATACATATTGTAACTATCTGATATTATGTGTTTAGTTCAGAGTTTGCTGTTCTTGTAACTGTTTATGTGTTGACTAATGGACCGCTTTTGTATGTGACACTTGGTTGCTATGCCGACAAGCTGATGTGAAGGTTCTATTCATCAGTTACTGGCATAGACTAAGTGGACTAAGGGAGCGTGACGTCACCCACAGCGTCCGGCTCTAGTCAAATGAAGCTCATAGAGGCTAGCGGTTATAGGGGCGAAATTGGAACCGAGTTGCATATTTGGAATTCTGACCACGAGTATCATAGCAGCCAAACAGCCAATCTGGAGCAAGCGCCCGCACCGCTGGTTTAGCAGAGAGCAGGCGCTTAGCAATGCTGTCAATCAAACCTCTTGCTAACGCTATTCGGAGCGACCTCGGGGACAGGAGGCACCTTATTTGCCTGTTATTAATGTTCAGATCTTGATTTTGACAAGAGTGAATTAAAAATACCAGAATCACGTAGAGCGGGTTAATACGAACATTTTAAGACCAAAATGACGAGGCTCACTGCAGCAGTTACAGAGAAAAGGGTGACAATTTTTCAATATAAAGTGAATTGGAGCCAGAGTCGATGGAGCTGGAAGCACCGCCCACGCTCACTTCCTATTTGAAACGTGACGGCTAGCACGTTAGCTATGTCCATTTATATATACAGTCTATGGTTACTGGTCTGTTTCGGAGACTGCTGTTGTTTTGGAGTAGGTTACGGCCTACAGTAGCCCTTGTGTTCAGAAAATAAGCAACTGGAAGTAATTTGTTGTGTTTCCTTACACTAGAACGATACATTAACAACAACACATAAACAGTTACAAGAACAGCAAAAGGTTTCAACTCTGAACTAAACACAAAATATCATTACAATATCAACAGAAAACAAGCATTTTTTCCCCATTGTTCTTTGTTTCTAAAGATATTAGCATTGTTGGCACTGGTAAGTAAGTATATAAGTGAATTCCCCATTTGCGATAGAAAAGCTGTTTCAGATTTTAAGAATTATTTTTATTTTATTTGACACAGGTTCCTTCCTCTGACCAAAGAATGAACAGTTCTGTATCTTGCCCAAGGTTGTATATCCCTAGGCAATATTACTTACATATACATATAAAATTGTTTGGTTGTGACTGAGGTAAATGGAGCACTGCTAAATAGGAACTATCTATCTTAACTCAAATCTTGCATGAAAACTTAGGACATATCTAAAATTTAATGATCTGTGATTTCCAAAGTCTTCAGAAACAAACTATTTTCCTGTTTTCCTGCGAAAGTACAAAATCCCCACTCTCCACCGCTTGATAATGTATTTTCAATATACAGTGTTGCAGATTATATATCCTTAAAACCAGCAAGAACATGTTTGAATTCACTACTGTTGTACATGATCTGTGTTTGCTGTTTATGATCCTATATTGTTTTACTAAGTGGTGATTTCAAATCTTCTGCTTTACTCCACTGAGTCTCATACTTTATTGTTACTGCAAAATGAGGCAGCCTTGAGTTTTGGGTACACTTCAGTTTATGTACATATTTGGTGCAATGCTGTTTTTATGATAATTGCACTTTAAGGAAACAAATAGCCCTCTAAACCCCTATGTTGAGACGCTTATATAGAAGTTTTTCCTTTTACTGGGGAACGTTATTGAATATTTTGCAGGAAAATGTTAATATTTATGATAATAACTTCTCATTTATATGGCACTCCTCTGACAAGTTGCAAAAGTGAAGCAAATAAACAAATTATAAAGGCATAACTAGCTTCTCTCACTCTATACTTCACATGGCCCTGGGTGCTTTCTGGTATTTACAATTAGATTTGAAGGCGGTGCCGATGTAAGGGCTCTAGTTTCCTGCTGTAGGAGGCAGGTGATTGATAACAGAGCCGTACAGTAAACAGCACGCAAAAACACAAGAGAAGTTTGTTTAAGGGAAACTTGCTTGGTTTGATGTATACGCTTGTGTCATGAATGTGTATTAAACCAAACCAAGTGATCATGTCATTACCAAGAACAGTTAGATAACATAGCACAGTTGGTCAAATGAATGTTAATCAATACATTTGATATCTTTTGTGTTGTTAGCCTGTTTGCAAATGAGTTTCATCCTTTCAAGATCAGTCCAATGTTGGTAATAAAATGCATCAATATGTGGGACATGGATCAGTGAAGTCATTTCAAACATCATTTTCAGGCCTCACTGCTTACACGCCTAACTGTTTTAAAATATGACTTTAGCTATCAACGTGAATATAAAAAGATGCTAATGTAGGCAGTGTAAATGTGTGGTGTGTTGATAAGCCCTGCGTTTTGACCTGTCATGGCTGTCTCTGATAGTAATAGGCGAGAAAAGACGGGAGACCAATTCCATTTTCACCTTTGGCTGTAATAAATGTTAATGCCCCTTTCAGAGCCACTTGGACATGGCTGACCTTCATAGTTTTGTGTTGTGAAAAAGCTTCTACTAGACCACATGCACAGACAACCACTGTCTCTGCTTTGTGCAATGCCAGTTTAGTGTTTGTGTTAGCTCACCCACCTCCCTTTAAAACATCAGTCTGACCCACGCGGTTGTTTTAAGGAAAGCAGTTTGAAGAGTTGGAGTCTCTGTGCCGTGTGTGAAAAGAACAAAGAAGGAAAGAAAAGGTGTGAGACGCAGGTGAGAGCGTGTGATTACAGCTCTGTGGAAAACACAAAATAACCACATATTGAATCATGTCCTCATATTCAAGAGGAAAGACTCTTCCTGGATGGGGCAAAAGTCTGCCAAATACAATTTGAATACAGAGGTCAAGAGAGCTCATTATTTCCACTAAAATATTAAAATGTGATAAATATTTCATGCTGTAAGAAAGGCAGCCGAAAACAGTTAACAAAGAACCAAATGTTGGACTTGAAGTAAGTTTTAAGCCACTTAACAATCAGGCCCAAAGTAGATTTGGCAGGATCAGTAATAAAAATAATAATAGAAATAAAAGATTTATTCAAAGTTTATTTCTCTAGAGTGGAAAGAACACTGGGTATATACAAAACTACAATTAGAAAGAAAAAAAGATCTTTTGTGAAGGGTTAGCTAACGCCAAACATGAAGTCAAGTGTTGTTATCTTACTGCAGGGTTTATTATAGTCCTGGACATTGATTGCTCCTGCAGCTCTGTGAACTCCGCAGGAGGCAGCAGAGCCATGCTTCAAAAGAAATGCCTTGTAAAGTGGTTTGATGAGAGTAGATGAGGTTTTTGTGTGCAAGTATACATTTCTGGAGTGCCTATTGGTCTGTAGTATTTTAATCTGAAGACTAAGTCATCTAAGAATGTAAATAATAATTACAGACATTAAAATATATATATTTTTTAAAGTCCCAAACAGCGCTTTACATTCTACTGTTTAAAGGGGAAAAATGTCTTAGTACACACAAGCATATGAGTTAATAGTTCAGAGCCAAGTATAGCGGAAAGGGATATTTAATGACACATTGTAAAAGAGGACTTGGAGGTTAGTAGGTGTGGAATAAAAGGATGCAGAGGATTTTAGTGTACTTAAAACTCCCTTTGAATTTATCCTCCGGGACGTTGATCCTAAACACAGACCTTATACCACTCCAACACAACCTTTTTTATTACACAATCAAACAGAGTTGTCAAGAGTGTGCAGTCATCCATTCAAACCTCCCAATAACTGTGTAATGCCTTAATGATACACCCAGTCACTTTCTGATTAATTACAAGGAAGCCAGTTTAACTCAACCTGTCCTTCGCTGCAGGGGACTCGAGACACTAAATCCTACGGAGTTGTGCTTCTTGCATATATTGTTAAGACAGGTCACGGTTGGATAACGGTGGAGTAAGCCTCTTCTCCAGCCTGATTAGTTCTGCTCCAGAAAACCAGAGAGTGATGAGCTAATTGTGACTATAGACCAATGGACCTCGACTTCTCAGGGGCTGACCGAACCAATCAATGAGCCTCAAACCTGGTACAGGACTTGCATGTGACCAGTACAGGAAAGATTTGGGGAATATAGTTGCTAAATTCCATTCTCTAATATTGTTTCGACATGGAAAAATAATAGTGATGCATTAGCAATATGGTATTTCCTAAAATTTGTGTTATTCATTCACCAGTGCATCTATGACTCCTCTGTTCAATACTCTTCACATTCTCAAAAGCAATGTGGGTGTAGAGTCTTCTTGCCCAATGACACAATGGCAGTATGCATTACTGGTTGCAGGGATTAAACCAGTAACCTTCAGATTAGCTGCTCCAAAGAAAAATCGCATAAGGTCTTTTCTTATTAGTTTAAATTGGGCAGTTAAACAGCTATTTCTGCTAAAAAGAAAGTAGAAATATTACCCAGCTAAGCCCTTGGGAAGTTCTGCAAGTGAACAGGCGCCAACCTTGGACATTTGCATTTTACGCATTAATGGTTTTCTCCATTGGTAACTATATTCAAATTGTGCTCTTGAACTTTGCCCAAACTCATTTGCTTTTTGGGGCATTTCATGAGCCCACTTTACAGGCCACGTTAGCTTTACTCATTTAGTTTGAATGTGCTGTAGTTACTAGTTTTATATAATCATATCCAACAACATGTCAGTGTGTGGGTCTCTCTGAAACATGTATGTGACTGCTGTGTATCCTTCAATGTCTATATGGAGTTATCTTTGGTTACTTTAATCAGCCATTCAGTAACATGTATATCGGCCTATAAGGGTGAATTATTTAGTGCAAAATACTGTATGTTCATACACACTTACCCTGGGGTAGAGTGATGGTTCACAAATATATTTATTTTAAACAATATAATTTCATTTAAAGTTAGAGCTATAGATTTTTACAGCCCCTCAAGTGAGAGAGAGAAGAACATAACACTTGTATAGCTCTTTTCATGAGACTCAAAGACGCTTCACACAATTCAAGACACACTCAACACATCCAAAATCGTTTGCAATGCATTTTTATTTTAATTCTCTCACTTGGCAGTGACACAATTTCTGTAGCAGCTCCCCTGGAGCTGAGTGATGGAAAAGTAGAAGCCACTCTGTCTGTACAAGGCCTCTCCGACCACCAATCACACTTTGTGGGGACATTACACTGATGTACATTTTGCTGAGACAGGTTATAACCTCAAACCATAATTACTACATGCCTAACCTTAACCAAAACTTAAAACCTGACTTTAACCTAAATTGACCTATATCTTAACTTTAAAGATGGCGTATTGCACTTCTGTGGGGTATTCATTGATAACACATAACGGATTTATATTGACATCGCCACCTTTTATTGTTTTAAAAATGCTATATTTGCTGAAAACAACATTAACATGTTTAATAAGTTTCTGTTTGTTTTTGTCGCTCTCAGTCTGGCCCTCCCCTTGCTCCCCATGCTAAGTCATTGCCCCTTCAGAGCGCTGTCGCAAAAGATCAATGAAATGACTGTGTATAAAGATTATAATATAATAAATATCCGCTCACCACATTCAGACTTGGACAAGGTAGGTGAAGTGTCTGGCCACAGGGCGCAATATTATGCAATGCTCGGTGCTGGTATAGAACCACAAACCTTTGGATTTGTGGGCAATCATTCTGAACCAGTGCCCGAGATTTATAACAAATCTTTAAATTCAAGCCTAAGTAAACTAGCTTATGATGCTTTTAACTCTTTTGACCTTTCAGCCAGGAACAAGAAATAAAATTGTGTTTATTCCAATGTGTGTGAGCTGTAAAACTGTGTCACTCCTCTTTAAGATTCAGCGTTGATACAAAAGAGCAGTTACCGTGTCCTTCCAGCCTGCCCCGCTCCAGATAAACGCACAGCCCCACAGTCATTTCCACACTAAACACCTCCTCGTCTTCTGTCAGGACAAATTTAGACAACGTTCACAGACTATATTCATTTCTAATCGACTTTGCTCACCTGTCCTTGTATTACCTGTTCTCCGTTCCCCCTCGCCCTCCCGCTCTCGGCTGAGTGCATGTTTGAGATGGACGTAATGAGACAGCTCTATGCAGGGAGGGAGATGGAGGGGATGGAGTTAGTGATGTAAACAAGGTGAAAAATAATCAGGTGATGCTGAACTGGTCTCTCAGGTCCCAGTGCAGCCAGCGACAGCCACGCAAACATACCCCACTTTCACCTTTGAAATGACTTTTGTTCTGCCTGTCCCGTTGAATGCTAAGTCTACTCAATGTGACTATTGGCTTTTTGGTTTTAAGAAACCAGCATCTCAGATGTGGTGCTACATATATTATTATATATATAATTATTATTATTTGTTTTTGTAGACAAACTAAATGGACAGACACACAGACAGATACACAGACAAACTAAATGGAAGAAAACATTTCAAAGGGATTGTACATCCTTTTATGTAATAAAGTCAAATTTGTTTTGCTTCAGTACAGATATATTGTAAATGTTAGGGTCAAAAGAGACTCCTGTGTACTGTCTATATTTTTTAAACTCCACTCTGCCCTTTGAAAGTTGTGAATAGTGGTTATAATCTCGTCACAGGGAATCATTAGGAAGCAAAGAACGTGTTAGAAAGCAAAAAAGGTGTTAGAAAAGTGAGGAATAACTTTGGATTGCTGCAAAACATTTAAAATGAACCAGTTCTATATTTCACGATTTTAAAACAGTAAAAATCTGGTACAGCACCTTCAAAGGAGCAGCAGCTTTGTAGAGACTTACTTTCTGCAATTTGAACTCAGTATATATCATTGCACATTTTTATTATAGCCAGTGTTGTACTTCTAAACATTTTCAAAGCCAGCAGGTTATTCTTGGCCATATTAGTCGTTATTATTTAGATGCACGCTCACTATCTAACCATTTGTTTATTTGTATGATCAAAGTTTTGCTGATATGGAGAGTGTTGTTACTTCAGGCAGTGGCTTATATAGTATGAGCCGTATCTACTCTTCTGTATCATCAACAAAGCACAAGCGGAATAAGAGCTTACTCCCACGAGACTCCTCAGTGCCGCTTACTAACTTCCCTCGAAAAGTTCACAGTCTACTTCCAAGTAAAAGCTCAGAGTCCAAGCATTAATGGTGTTTGTTTATAGAATGTGATGTAGAAATATGATGCAATTGTCCATGCAGTTTTTATTCTTCAATATAAATGTAACTTGTGATTCATTGATGTGTGGGGTTTGTGCACAAAGTTGAAGACTAATGATGGATGCACTGGCCTTACTGCTCCTAGAGGTAGTTAATATAGGCGGTGGGCAGGCACTACTGAGCAAGTGAACCCACAGAAATGTTAAACTTCAGAAATGTTTCCCACAGGCCTTGTTCCCTGAGCTTTCTGCAGACTAATGCAGACACGGAGGAAAAGGGTGGGCAGGCGGAGTTCGCCACACTCCTCGGTCAGCTCTGTGGGTGGAAAGCAACATCAAAATTACTATTAATTTCATTGCTATTCTAGTGTTTCCTATGCTCAAGTCTTTTTTCGGTTCACAAGTTTTGAGCTGATCATATGTCTACCACTATAAGTACTACATGTACCACTAAGTATCAATGTAAATATCATCATAAGTGCCACTATAATTACTTTTCTGTGCACCACTCCCATAAAATATCACTAAAAGTAATACCATAGAGTGTAAATATAAATGGACATAGCTAACTTACTAGCCGCCCCATTCCAAATAGGAAGTGAGCATGGGTGTGCTTCCAGCTCCATCAACTCCAATTCACTTTCTATTGAATAACTGTCGCCCCTCTCTCCATAACTGCTGCTGTCAGGCCCGTCATTTTGGTCTTAAAATGTTCATATTAACCAGCTCTACATGATCCTGTTTTTTATTATTTCGCTATTATGTCCATACAGCAAGATATGAACATTAATAACAGACAAATCAGGCACCTTCTTTCCCTGAGGCTGCTCCCACTAGCGAGTTGCTAAGCACCCGCAACTGATAAACCAGCGGTGCAGGCGGGAAGGGGCATTACCTTCAACAGCCTCGCTCCAGATTGGCTCTTTGGTTGATATGATACTCACAGTCGGAATTCCCAATACAGAACTTGGCTCCAAAATTCGCCCCTATAACTGCTAGCCTCGATGAGCTTCATTTGACTGGAGCCTATGTACATAACACACAACTACATAAGTACCCCTCTAAGTACCACTACAAATACACAAGTACAAGTACCACTGAAAGTATCTACTAAAGTTCCCACTGTGCACCTGTAAGTAATGGTTCATATTATACATATATTTTGCACACACCAATTGGAAAAGTAAAAAATATTCTCTTCATTATATCACACTGCAAGTCATATATCATTCTTCCAACAGTGAAACATTCAGCATTTCTTGTTTGATGTTTAAATATTGCTCTTTTGAATACACTCCACTAATAAACACACTACATCACAATTGCACCAGAATGAAAGATCCTTTGATAAAATGAAAGCTCTGTGAAGCTTTTGTGACTCAGCTTTTAAAACTGTAACTATGGAGAATGATGAACAGAGAAATCTAGGCTGTTTGTTCCCTTTGTATCTTTGAGTAAACCTGCAAACAATGTCTTTATAAATCACATTTCCAATTGTATTTGTTTGTTTGTATGCATTTTCTGCTGGTGTTAGATCCACCACAAGCACCCTGAATGAGTGAGAAATGTGAGAGATGTGTTTTTTCCACAAAGCTAAAAATCACCAACCCCATATACTGAACTGCTGCAGTACGACTGGTTCTTGTTTGTTGTTTTTTGTTTTTTTTTTCCAACTTGGGCTATAATCAAGGTTTTAGAGACAGGATCGATGTCGCCATCCAGTCCTGCTGTAAACTATTTATTAAAACATCAAATGGTCTGCCCCTGTGGGAGTGTGCCCAGTGATTACCTTTGCAAATCAATTAGGCCACCAAAGCCATTGATCAGATATGAGGCTATGGTCCAGGCAGTTTGTTTTTGGTACAACCGAAGGTCAACATGTTTCTACCTGATTTTCTTTGGATTTCTTTCTCTGCTATTGAAGGAAGTAGAATTAAGGTAAGAGACTGGATCAATATAAGAGCTGGTGGAGCTATCCAGGACCCGTCTCTCTTTTTGAGATAGGAAATAGATTGTGAGGTTGTAATCAGTAATGCTGCATCACGGTTTGGCCCAAGTAAAAAAATCAGCACAGCAAGATTTTTTGATTGTGCAAAAAATCCCTTCCACAATGTTTACTGTGTGAAAAACTGCAATGAGCATATATACTGTATTATACTGTAATCATTGCATATGCAGCATCTAAGCATCTCTATCATATAATGTAGTGTTATGGGGAGGTTATTCATTTTGAAGGTTGAAATAGCTGTATTTTCAGTAATAACACTCCCTTCTTTTGTGCAAGATTTTTGTATGTTGGTCTAGGACCCAAATATGCGCCACAGCCAAAAAGCCTTGTTTCAATTCAGGTTTGATAGTAAAGAAAATTGTGGAAGAAGTCATTTGATTGTATTATTATGATTATGATTTAGATCTGATGAAGTGTCCCAATTTCAGCAGCCTCAAAGGGATGCATCAAATAGCTTCCACATATGGAGTTGACTGGACAATTTTCTTTAGAATTAAATCATTGAGCATTTGTATATGGGAAATAAAATAAACTGATACAAAGGTTTGTATTATGAATAATACACTTGCAATGATTACTATTAAAATGTAAATGAACCCATAACAAAATTGGCAAGTGGACCCATAGCTAGCACATCACTGCGTTATGAAAAAAAGCCCATCAGATCCATGATTCATGTGCAGCCAGTGTAGCCCACAGGCTGATGGGAGCTGGTGGCCAGTGTAGCCCACAGGCTGATGGGAGCTGGTGGTCAGTGGCCACTTTCGAGCAGGGAACAAATTAAGGCAGATGGTCAATGGGCCCCTTTTGTTTTTCTCCAAGTTGGAAAATAAAAGCACTTGAGATCCAGACAAGCTGCCATGGAGGTGCTGTATTCCCTGCAGCATGAAGATGTGAACGTCAATGCAATTAGCGCCCGCATCCTCACGCCACGCCATGATTAGCATTAGCATAGGTAGGAGTGTGGCAAACTCAGCTCTAAGGTGGCTGTCTCCTCTGAGGCCTTTGCCATTTCACTACAAGAGCGAGGTTTTCCTGAGGAGGCAATTATTCATTAAATTAGTGTGGAAACCGGGTTGTGCTGCTTGTGTACTGATGAATTACAGTGGCCAGTAATTTGCACGGTAATTAAAGATTTGAGCCCCCTGATGCGCACTGAGCATAAATCACATTTGCAAAGATGTCGGGCTGAATCTGGGAGCCACTCTGCCTCGTTACAGGCAAGTGTCCCACTCAGAGTCCAGGGTGAACTTAAACTTGTTTTATCAAGGACTTCTCTGCTACCTGTCTCAGCCTCCTTAACACGTTTGGCTGCTGCAAACGCTACAGGAGACATGATTATCAACAGTAAAGTGGCTTAGAACTTCATGAAGTTTGCTTTCCTGGCCAGCTATTGTTATAAAAGTTACCATATAATACATTAAGGTCTGCTAAAGTTCTTGAGACCCTTAGCCCTAATTTTGTAATATAATTCAGATGAATTTATATAAAATATGAAAATCATTAGCCGGTCTTAGTTTGACAATATAAAAAAGTGAAGGTGTATATATTTTCCTTTACTACATTACCAATTTGGCAGATTTATTATATGTCCATTTTTGTGGAAAGGGCTAACCTTGTATGCATGTTGTACATAATCTAGAATACAAGCACTCAGACTTGTGCAAATAACAAAGTAACACAGTGACATAGTTGTGGTTTGGGTGAACTCAGCACAACACAACTGTCCGCTGTAGAGGATGTCATCAATTCTAGTATAACAGATTGCTAGTGTATGTATAACTAGTTGTGTGTATTAGCTGGCCTTTCATTTTTGCCCTGAGAAGCAGCGAGGTCTAATTGGAGCCTCTCAGCATGTATGTATGTATGTATGTATGTCCCCGGGCCTGTCTACGCACAGCCTTTGTGTTAAGTCTTTATGTAACCCTTCTTTCAGAATCTAAAGGCACGCAGGTAAATCTGATTCAGTCATTTTCAAATCATACGCTTGCAGTATTTGTCTCACTCTGTGCATCTCCTTATGTCTTGGTGATTTTCTTTGAGTTTAGTCATCTTCCATCAGTCAATCAATATAAGTTTTTATTTATCCCTGAGGGGCAAATTAAGCAAACCCAAAATACACAGAAAAGGTTGTCCACTGCATTCCAGCTTTAGCAAAAGCTTTTTTCAACCTATATCTGCTTTAACAACTCAGGTAATGATCAGGCATGCTGATAACAAGCTCCGTGGTACTTGTAATATGGTTCATTTATTGTACAATTGTCCTTTTTATACTGTTTATTGTCAGTATAACCTGGAGCTCTTTCTGAACCACATGGACACAGAGCTGTAGAGAGGCAAGATGTGAACTCAACATTGCATCACTTCAATAAACAGCAGATCATTAGGAAAATCCCATTACTTTGAAATGTAAGTGTGCTGTGCTGTGACTGTAAACAAAATATTGCCTGTAGCACATAATTGAGGGTAAGCTTGAGTACAGTACCCACAGACTCCAGTGGAGCAGAGGATTCTCTGGGGAGATCTTGGTACATTCCAATACTGCATGTTGTTTTTCAAATCATGCACTGAGAATGCTGAACTTCTCAGTTTGATTCAACCTAATGAACCAAAAAATGTAATTTAGTCACTGATGTAACTTGGTCTAGCTTGGTCTAGCTTTGGTTTTGGTTTTAATTATTTATCTAAACAAAATGTTTTGCAAGCCAGACTGGTGAAAAATCAACACTGATTCTCATGACCCTGTGTCTGTTTGAACAGTTTACTAGATTTCAGTTAACAGAAAGATATACTTAAGATGTGTGCAATTTGGGGATTTTTATTATGGGCTGAAGCTTAAGGTTGTAACCATGCAAAAAGAGGTCAAATGTCTTTATGTAAAGTACTAAAATGTCATTCTCCCCATAAAAATTATGCAGAAAAATTATGCAGAAAATGTAAATTAGTCAGAGTCTATATAATTAGATTTATCACACCCTAGTTTGCTTCAACTTCAATACACTTATTCAATCTTAGAGCAGGTGCAAAACAACATGAGCTAGTTGCACACAGAACCAGTCTAACTTTCTTTACTTAATGAAGGTAGCTCCTGTGAGAATAGCCTCGACTTTTGTATTTTCCCCTCTCAGATACAAAGTTAATTTCCAGATTCTTTGTCAAACAACATCTGAGCCGCTTGCCATTGTTTAATTAAGTGGAGGTGCGCTCGGATTGTGTATTCCTCTGCTTGCTGCACGATGGAAGCTGTCCTGTGGGAACGTGCTGGTTTGAGAGACTGGCGTGGGTGGAGGAGTGGAGATAGACTTGCCAGAGAAACGTACAGTGCTCCACCAACACACTCCAACGCCCCAGGGAGCTCACGCAGAAGAATTCCTCCTGGATTTTCTCTTTCAGCCTGCCATGCGTTCCCCACACTCTCTCTTTCTGTTCCTCATTTGGTTGTGGTAATACATCATGGAATATCAAAACCATTCAGTAGAAGCAAAAAACTGAAGGCTGTGGTGGCTGTGAATAATTGGTTCCTGTGAGGTGCTGCGGTCCCCATTGAACCCACTTGACTCTTGGTGGCAGTACATACACTGTATATGATAAAAAGACAGACAAACCTAAGAGTCATGCAGAGGTGGACCAAGAGCTAAATTTGTAATGTTCATGCCGCAAAGTTTTGTTTTTTTTTTGTTTTTTTTATCAAATTATCGGTATATAATTATTGGTTTGGAGTAGAACCATTAGAAAATGTGTTAAATTCAATCTCGTTTTTCTTGAATATCCTTCAATCCATCATCTGCAGTGAACAATGCAGAGGCCAAAGACAGGTCTTTATAATTACGTTGCCATAGATTTTCAGTTAATAGAAAGCTATTTTTATAAATTATGCATTTACATAAAGGGCTAGTGGTCATAATGTTAGGCAATGTCCTTACTTCAAGTATGTTTACTGCAACCACAAACATGTTCGCATATATTTTTTCTTGTCATTTTATGCTTTAGTTCTAAGATGGGAAGGTAGTTCAATACATTGTTGGAATAAGTGTATTACTGAAGAATTAGTTGGTAGTTCCCAAAAACTGTGTTATTGTCTGCTCATCCACTGCAATTGTAAAATATGATCTATATGCTAATAGTTGCATTGGCAGGGTAGGTCAACACTGACCCAAGTCAGATCAATTATTTCAGAATTAAGTGTTGTTCTTTCAGATGAATGGGTTTTGGTCTGTAAAAGACCTCATTATACCAAAATAATTTTAGCACAAAGCTACTGGAGTGTTTGAACAGGTGGAGTTTTGAGATTTTAATGACAGAACTACACTAAACACTGACTGAGTAAAAACATATTATTAGTTGATTCGAAAACACAAACACACTGTTTGTGCCATTATTATTGGAAATGGCATTTTCCTTTTCTTCTGGCTTCTCCTCTGACTCCTGCATGGTTCAATTATTTGCAGTTTTGTTCAGGCAATATCATTTTCAACAATATCTGGAGTTGATTTTTCACACATTTGTAGTGCTGCATTTATTGCCTTTCTGTGAGGTCTATTTTTATCTAAAAAAAATGTACAGCAGAAGATTGGTCAAGACAGGCTGATATTTTGAAAACGCCTGATACATTCTTTTTAGTAACATTTCAACATATAAGGATGCCCTTGTGGTGATTAGCCATTTTTCTTTAATGCAAGAAAATGCTCTTTTAACAGAGGATTAACTACAGCAGAGACAATGAG
>KN483782.1:6282-20910 GCA_000787095.1 Periophthalmodon schlosseri | reverse complement strand
AAGAGTGTAGGCCCTTTGAAGTCCGCTGTTGTATAACATTCCGCTGCCCTGAATCCTAATAAAGACCTCATCTGAGCGCTGAGCAGCTAACTGACTGAAAATCACCGGCAGCCTTCAGCCCCATCTGTGTTTGGAGAGATACTTCCTGTATCCTCGCTCCATCTCTTGCACACTATACTGACACCCCGAGATCTCACAGTCATCTCAAGCCAAACCCTGTCTCCACTGCTTCCTCTGTGCAAAGAGCTGAGGAGGAGAGGACCCAACATGCCCCGTGGTTCAGACCCAGATGAGAGTGAATCTCAATTTACCATGGCATCCGATCCCTCAGCAGTAGCAGACAGTCACTGAAAAACAGGCCATGCTTTTAGTCTTTGTGCAAAAGGATGTTGATGTCTCACCAACAGCATTGTCAAGGTGATTTATTCATAGTTACGTCATTTCCAGATGGCAGTTACAAGTTGAGTCGAGGGAGGTAAGGTTGCATTTTATACAAATAAGACACACAGTTAGTAAATCATTATCAATTATCCTATCAACATTTGGCCACAATAATTAAACTACAAGAACTACTACAACCACCATTACTAGTTGCAAGATATCAATCCTTGCAAAAATGTCTTGAAGTAAAGTTTTCATTTGAATATAATAATATTGTTTATTCAAAACTCTTTATATAGTGACTTCTGCTGTGATCAATATATGGATTTTGGAGTTGTTTGAGTAGCAAAACATTGACCCATGACCAATCATATGCAAATTTTTATGGTAATGATAGTCTTCACAGCTTTGACCTTTGACAGCTGGGTGGTGCAGAGAACACAGTACTGAATATGAACTAGGCAGAAGAAGAACAGATAAATGAGATTAGCTAGTGGATTGGTCTTGGTCTAACTGTCAGGAGTTCTTTGACGCTAACTTGTACCTACAAGCTATGCATGGGATGAGCCTCTGGTCTGTTATACTTAATGTTTTAAATGCAGTTTGGGAAGAAATTGTTTAACCTGTGAAATTGTTTTGGTTGTTCATTTTGAAAAATGTTTGTGTTCAGGTGAGGTTCAAACTTTAGGTTAGGGGACAAGTGCTTACCCATGGCCTAACTGTGTAGCCAGCTATACAAGCTAATAAAACATGGTACTGATACACAGATTTAATCTGCACATACTCTGCAGGAGTCAGCTGGGACACCTGGGAATACCAGGTGCCATAATGAGCTGGCAGGCTCAGAAGTAAGAGCACTTAGATGAAGAAGCCTACAGTCTGAATTTCTCCTTGGAAATAAAGTCATTTTGATTTTTTTGATTTGACTTTCCCAATTGCAATACTGTCATTGTCCTTTGGCAAAACACTTCGCCCACCTTGCCTCCAGTGACCATGTGCTGATGTATAACTGACAATATGTTTGTTGGATCTAAGGCAGCACAATACATTGGACATATGGTTGCAATCCGGTGTGTTTACATGTATGTATCTCATGTATGTTCATTTACATGCACTGTTCCAACCAAATGAAAAACAAACAAAAGCAAGACAGGGGTCACATAGGTCAACATTCAACAGATTGTGCTTGTATCCCTGTTGCCTCAGCTGCCATGGAACAATTCATATTCCTAGCAAAGCATCACCTCATCTCCTCCTCTCTGCAGCCTATGAAGATCTGCGTCCAAATAGAGTTGTCGAAACAGGAGAATCCGGGGCTTAGAGAACAAAAGGAAAAGGCCAAGTTCGTGTGAGACGAGTAGAGTCTGTGAGATTAAGGCCGTCAATCCGAGCCTCTTTAGCACCTAGCCCGGCCTCCTCTGGGGATCAAGCATAAAGTTGTACTGGAGACAGAGGAACTTTTCGCATTGAGCAACACACTCCTCCCCTCTTTTTATTGGCTCATATCTGTGTGGCTCAGGGCAGTGGAGATTTAGGCGAGGCGAGTGGGTGGGAAGGTTTTGCGTTGGAGAACTTTCCCTGAACTCTAGCTGGCTTTGTGTCTGCTTCTTTCATCTGGGGTCACTGTCAGTCGAAGGTTTATCTGGTTAGAAGCCGCCCCGAGATGAAACAGGGACCAAGTCAAGGTACACAACACCAAAGGGCACGCTGATGCTGATGGGGCTGTGCAAAGGACAGGCCCAAGTCTACAGGCTGAACTGTCGGGTCAAATGTGGGTCCTATGGTCTAGCACTAAGCACACATGCATGGGAGTAATGTGGTTGTGGCAGCTACAAATATATACTTTTGCAAAAGTTTGATTCAGAAATTAATACAAAGGATACAGTTGTTTTGTTTTTTTTTAATTGAGTGGACAGAGTCAAAGCTTTACAAATGTATTTCAACCTGGAGAGACACACACAAAGAGAAAAATATTTGTAAGCTTTATTGAAGGAGTTACCTTTAGCGCTCAGACCCCGGCAGAAGACAGTGTGATGAAAGGCGGGGCCGGTTAGATGACATTTAGATGTCTTTTCCCAGAGCCTGGACACTGGAGATGGTAGAAGTGAGGCCGAGGAGAGAGAAGGGGACGATGAGAGGCCAAGAGGGTGCTGGGGAGAAGGTGGAGCGCAGCACAAACTGAAGCGGCCGTGCATCTGCAATGGGGGTTTAAATTAGGCAGACTGGGCGCTGATTGAACGAGGAGGAGGTGCGGTGAGCAGCGGGGAGGAGTAATTCGAGTGAGGTAATGAAGGCTGAGGAGCAGGTAAACTCTGGAGAAGCGGTGAGGTAGATAAGAGCGCACTTAGTTCTTCCAGGTTAAATTTATGTTAGCGCCATTATTGTTAATTATAAGTTAGCTTTAGTTTGAAAAGTCTTGCCCTTAACACATTTCCAGTCAGTCCAGATACATCCTCAGATGCAGAAGGCAGAAACAGGCACAATTACAGCCCTAAAAACCCTATAAAGAATACAACTATTAAACTAAGGACAAGTACAAAAACAGTGCTGTTAAGCACGGGCAGCACTAGTGGACACATGTCAGTTCAGCTATGCAGAGGCTCTCAATGGCCCAGCCCTGACGTGCTCAAGGTATGTGTATTAGCAGCAAACTGTTACAGATTTTTCACAACAAGCACTTACCAGTGATTCACAGCACTTAGCTGTGTTATTTAAGTTGTTGGATTTTATAGCCTTTGTTGCTGACTTGACACCCCTATCATGAGTACAACAAACATTAACACCAGGCTTTGCACTCTACGTCTGATTCTGTACAATGGCACCGGTGTGAGACGTCGAAGGGGGGAGAGGTGACGCCAGGTGAACAACACCTCTATTTATAGACCACCATTAACATTGATTGGCTAAAGTAGGAGTGCTTTACGCCTTACCACAACAATTAGAAAATGCTAAATAAAACCATTTATAAAATCTATTAGTATTCTGAATGCTTGTAGATTAAATGTGTTGTCACAGAGAACTGTTTTCCCATGGCGGGATGAATGGAGGCATATACCTTGATGGCATGTTTGGATCATACCGATAAAGAAGCTGTCAGAAAACAAGAGCTGTGACTGATTTCAACAAAAGACAATTCAACTCATACGCGCCACCACAAATCTGACAACTATTCAGGCGTCTTGGTGAAAAGCCTATGTTTTCTCACTCATGTGTTATTGGGTTACTGTCAATCTCCTTTCAGTGCGAGCCTCTTTTTATGATAGCAAATTCATCCTGTTCTGGTCTGCAATGCACAATGGCATAATACATTATTATCGCAAGCCTTTTTTCTGCAGTCTATTTTCTCACAGGTAAGTTTGATGACATTGATGGCTTACTCAAATTGACTGCGCCTGTGCATTCCATGTTGTAACGGATGTAATGTTCTGTTTGATTTGATCTTGCTTTTATCAATTTTGAAGCAATTTTAAGCTTAACAATAGACAGAGAAATTTGTGTCAGTGGGCAGACAATAACTAGTCGGCTTTGAGGGAAAATCATTTCTGCAGACATTATGTGCTGCCAGACGCTTTGGTGTTCATTGTATTGGTACTGCTTTAATTTTGTCACTAAACCTCCGGCACAATGCAACGCTGAGGTGAGGTATTCTGTGAAAGTAAAGATTTGTCAGATTCTTCATTATTTTCATTTTTGTGACAAGAATCTCTACAAAGGAGTAAAAAAAAAACGCCCTTATCGAGTGAATATTCTTAGCCAGTATGGAAAAATATTGCTCTGGGTGAACCTGTCTGTCTACTCTTACTTGCACGCAAGCACTATGCCTTCTGCATATATATTTATTTATGTATTCTTTTGAATTTCTTGTTTATTCATTATATTTGGTAGATGCTTTTTGAGAGGGGAAATCACAGGCAGCAATTGTAGCAAGCGAAAGAAAGAGAAATCGGAACCCAAGTAATAATTTTAATGTGCAGTATCCAAAATTGTTACTGTTTTCAATGTAATCCTGGGATGACCACAGGTCTACTGTTTGAGACAAAGTTAGAAGAAAAGTTACATCATACGTTTGAAAACCAACATATGCTTAACCATCACCATTATCTTGTCGGCATGTCTTGTAAATGATAATTATGCTTCAAAGAAAACTGTTGAAATTAACCCCGAAAGACTGAAATGAAGTCTTGTATATTTGCTACTGCGTTCCTTTGTCTTATCCCTGTGTAATCCAACCAGTGTCTTCGCACAGCTCAGGGGAGCACGCCCAACAGCCGTGATCCATCTTGGTGCTAATTAGAGACGTCTTCATTTTATTGGCGTGAACTGGGCCGGATGCTGGTGGTAACGTCAGCACCAGGATGTGCATGCTCGGAGATATATTTCTCATCAAATTTCCAATAACTAAAAATAGCCATAACTCTCCTGAGGACAGTTTTAATGACATTAATGAGGACAACAGTGATGTATGACTCCAGCACCTACAATAATAGTGAAGATTGGCCCCTGGGAGCTTAGTTTCATTCAGAAGTTAGCCTGTGGGCTCACCTCAAAGACCCGGGAACATGTGGGCAACAAAATGGCGAATGTCATAAACCAATTACACTGTTTGAATATTAAGTAATATTTCAATTTGAAAAGAAATTGCACATGTCCTCTTTTATAAACTTCAAGAAGGGCCATCACCAACATTTATGTTACCTGTGATTTAGCAGTGTTACTTGAAATTGTTCTTTAAAACTTTTAGTCTTGTAGTCATAACCTTTACATAGAATAAATGTCTCATGCTTTGACTAATCATAATAATATAACAAGTGCATGCACCAGGTTTAACTGTGTGCCAATCTGCAAATTCAACACTCTCTGGTACAACTAAAAGGTATTTTATTTAACAGATTCTTTTTCCAGACCAAGGTTTAGTTTAGTTTTTTTTTTTCTTACCTGACAGTTTCGACTGCTCACTAGTGGTCTTCCTCAGAGTGGTCACATGATGTTGCTGTGACGTGTCTGGTCAGCTGATTTAAACAGGTTTTGGCGCTGTCTCCCTACCAGTGGAGGCAGGACGACAACGCCATCTGCAATCCGACTTCTTCAGGACAGTATTCCAGGTGTGTGAGAATAAAAAAGCCCCCTTGTCCCAGTTTAAAGTCCCGTGGGCACGTTTCTGTATTTCAGTTGCCTCCTTAATCCAGGGACGATGTTTGTTGTCCTCTGTCTCATTGATGTTTGCACCAGACACGTCACAACAAGGAAGACCGCTAGTGAGTCAAAACTTTCAGGTATGAAAACAAACTAAACCTTGGTCTGGAAAAAGAATCTATAAAAATAAATGAACAGAAGACCAGATGAACCTCATTGGACTACAACTGAAAGACTTGCATAGGTGCAGAAAGATCGTTAAGTCTGACTCTAGAAAATGATGAAGCGCCTTCTGTTACGGTTTGTTGCGACTCTTTTAAAGTTAATGTTATTACGATCATTTATTTATCTGTATTGTGATTTTAAAGTCTTTCTTATTCTGTAAAGCTCATTGGGTTACTTTGAGTGCAAACTGTGCTATACAGATAAACTTGCCTTGTCTTACAATCTTTGCACATGTTGGTCACTGGTAAGTCAATGGAAACAATTAAATATTAGCAAAGACTGTACAGTGGACACGCATGATTAAATTTCCTTTCCCAGAGAATCGATGAGCTGCTGTTCCCTGGTGCACTGTGTAATTACAAAACCCTCATTAGATTATGGAATTGAGGAGCATATGGTGAGAGAAGATCCCTTTGATGTGTTCATGTAATGAGTGCCGCAAAAGAAAGGGAGATTTCTAATGCCTGTATTTCACTTATCCTATCTAAGCCATGCTGCGGAGCATACCTTAAAATAACTGATTCTGAGTCATTTGATTCAGCCTTTAGATAACCAGGCTTCAAATAATGTATTATCAGTTTATGTTTTAGACTTAGTAACATGTTCCAGAATTATGTATGTCCTGTGTGTCAATATTCAACCAGTATAGGCTGTGTTAAAGGGGATATATTATGTAAAAAGGAATTTTAACTGCATTGAAATGAGAATTCCCTCATTATTGGCTTACTCAGAGTTGTATTTTGATTGACTGATTCATGCATGTTTGAGTAATCTTGTATTGTTTTGACTTGAGTGCTCGAAAAAATGCTTCAGACTTTTGGGTTCAAAACTGTCATGTAGCCTTCTTTACATTCCCTAATTACTCCTTTATTTCTGTTCAAATAAACAAATCTGATAAACTGAGGACAAACTGGGAATGACACACAAGGGCAGATTAGTAGAAAATGGAGATGCCAAATATGGGCTACACTTTGTATATTGGACCAATACCGATATCTGGAAAACTGATTTAACCGATTTGAGCTTTAAATACACCCAACAGTTGTGCCCCTTACCCCATCTTTCTTCTCAGCCCTTCTCCACTCCGGCTGTTCACATAAATGTCAGAGCACGGCCCAGTCTAGAAGGTCTGTGGCCTTTTGATTCCCACCAAATGTTGAGCGTTTGTCGTTTTGCCAAAGGACTGCTGTGGTTGAAAGACTGAGAGAGTTTGATGTCTTAAGGAGGCTCCGGGAAGATGCAGCGCAAACATGAGAGAGGCGCTTTAGGCGGCTCTTGTCTTGTGTTCACAGTGCAGCACTTTTATGACATCCATTGTGATGAGAGGCAGTGGGCTGGAGGAAGAGACTGTGTGCCTATGACTGCGCAACTGACACACTGAAATAATGTAAACGTGAAGAACAGATTTTATATATTTCAGCAGTGTGGGTTGACTTTAATGGGTAGGCAAGAAGACTTGGGGTGGATGTCAATATTTAGTCAATAACAATTTAATAATGCCACTTTTTATACAAACTAATTGAAAATTACTATATTTCTTTTTACTGACATATTAAATGTATAATAAGCCATTTGGAGTCAAATTAGAGAAGCCCAGACCTACATAGTTTATTAATATTTGTATATATTGGACTGTATGTGACACCTTGTCTGTACAGACAGGGCTAGTCACTGGGCTATATGTTTCTTCACAGATTTGCCCTACTCCTACACCTCATTTATGTAGCTGAGCCTTCAGCACTATTGTTATCTATGTAATTATCCTTGTGCATCTAGAAACCATATTAGTGACTTATGGCAGCTATACAGATGTGAAATGCACTACACAAAATGTACTAGGATTGGGCGATTTTGCCTGAAAATAAAATCGACGAGGATAAGAGGAAAAAGTGAATGAACTCTGCTCCAAACTCATGGTGAATCCGTGCTCACCTTCAGTAAAGACAGAGTAAGAGACAGAAGTTTTGAAGCCTCATCCTCAATGCTCCACACTATTGTTTAAACCATAAACTCAGAGGAGTATGACAGCAGGACTCATATCTACCTCACTATTTAAGACATATTTCATGTCGCTGGACTTTTTTCTCCACTAAAGCGTTAGCACTGCTGCGCCACATGTAAACAAACAGTGCTTTGTGATGATGTCACCGGGCCGTGGCTCGGTGCAGTTGTGCAGGTGTGAGTGCGGCCAGTTGGGGAAATAAAATCAAATTTTCTTTTAAACTAATCGTTTTGAACTTAACATTTGATTAATCAATTTAATCGATTTTTTGCCCAGCCCTTAAATGTACATTCATGAAGAGATACTAACAACAGTACAGTGGGCAGACAAAACCACTCCTTTCCTGAAGAAACATCCTGTATTTCCCTGAAGCAGATCTAGAACAGCCATATGTTCCTCCACACATGTGTAATGTCCAGTTATTCCACTAACACTGTCGCTCCTTCATAAACACACAGGTCACAGGCCAGACGTCTCCTACCACACTGTGACTCCTAGCTGCCCCAACCGGTGTCACTCCTCTGCTCCATCTGGATTCTCCATTTCACACAAACTAGCCCTGAAACTAGCTCAGTGTTTGAGTAAATGACTGTCTGTATTTCTAAATAACAGCTAATCATTATCGAGTTATTTTAGTCACTTGTGTTGAGAGTTGGCGCTGCTGTTGTCGTTTCCTGCTGCACATGAGCACTTACTAGAAATCGCCTCATATGTCTGATTCCCATGGATCTATAATATGGTTTTATGCAGTGCTGGTGGAGCCGGCTGTGGTCCTCAGTATGCATGTGCAAGCCTCTAAAAACAACCGGCCGCCTCTCCGGCAAGCTAAGTTATTTTAATAGATCCATGCTCTCCGGTTTTAAAAGCGCATGTTGAGAGTGTGCCGCGCATGGAAGTACAATGGCGCAGCATGGCCTCCGTAGCACAGGACAACAACACAAGTTAATGAGACATTTGGGAACCGCGGTTGCTGCAGAGTGCTCAGTGATCAGTAGGGTGCAGTAAAGGACATCGTGACTTCAACCATGCTTCAAACAGCAGATGTGAGGGGAAAACAAGATTATTTGGATATAATTCGAAACTATTTAATTATACTTTTGACACGCAATGATTTTAGATTTTATTGGACAAGCACTGCTTGCCTTGATTTCCCCGACCGCACGCCACTGATATAGGCTATTTTTATGAGACAATTCTTTTTCCCTGAATGGAAGCATAATTGTATGAGAAAGAATGGAAAAGTAATTTGTTTATTATATAGCATGCCACATCAGTCCCTCTATAAACCTGCCTAACATCCCAATTGGTCTGCAAACCATTGCATTTTGGAAATACCCTTTAAAACAAAAGGTGTTTCAGTTTTTTATAGTTACTTAAATGTACTTTGTTTACTTCCCTCACGTCTCTCTATCTTGAGCCTTGACAGTGAACATGTGACCTTAATGTATAAGGTCACATTTGAGGAGTTGGGCTAGGCTTATTTACACATTCTTTTGAATATACCCAGGGCAACTTTGTCTATTACAAAATTAGGTACTAAAAACGTAAAACAAATAAATCCAAGATTTGACAGAATATGTTCAATTACTTTTCTCACGGCACTTCTTTAGCAGTGTCTTGATTTGCAATGTAATTCTCACCTTCCTAAATGTGTTTTGATTGGAGTTTTCTGATCTGAGTCATGAGAGTTGCTTCACTGAGTGGTTTGCGATGAAGGCTTGTATCCAGTGGGTCCCTTTACAGCAGAGATATAAACATTTTAATAAGCAGTTTGCCAAAGCAAGAGGAGGTAATTTCTCACCAGGGTCTCTGCTAAAACCTTTAACAACCGCTCATCAAAACAGTCAAACTATTATAAAATGTGAAGATGAGCTTCAGTCAGGGAACAGGTATTAAAAAAAGAGCCAAAAGTGATGAGAAAGCAATTGGGAAATCCTCAGGGAGTATGCATGCAGTAGCAATTAGCCTCAAAAGGTAAAAGAGAAAATACCTTTCCACATGCTTCTCATGCTTTACTTTGAAAAGGATTGTGGGTAAAATCGCAGCAGGCATTATTGAAAATGATTGCCGTTTTGGTTTCTATCCTTTGCAGTGTTAAGGATCTGGGATAAGTGGAACATTCACAAGCCTCACGCTGTTTTAGTTCAAATAACAGAATATGGTATATCAGTTTGGCTGAAAAAGCCATTCTAAGTTTAAATTCAGCCAAGAAAATGCTGTGCTATCTCATCATATTAAGGGTGCCCAGTTTAGTCCTGATGCAGACTTGGTTTGGTCCCGTTCTAGTCCTGGTTTAGGCCTGGTCTAGTCCAGGATTAGTTCCAAATTTAGTCCTAGTTTAGTCCAATTTTTCCACGTGCAAGTGTGATCGCATGCTTAGAGTATGTGTCCATAATATGTTTCTCTTACACCAGTTTCATATGTAGACTCATTAGACTATTATTATTAGACTCATTAGACTCATAGAATTATTATTATTAGACTCATTCATATGTCTTACTGCTGTCAAACCAAAATCAGTACCTTAGGCTGACCCATTCTCCCAAAGCCTCCTCCATGAGCAATGGTATGAATAGCACTTAATATTAATAGAAATTCATATTCGTACATTGACAAGACAAAGTCCAAGTTTATAAATAAGAGAGACATGGCAATGCTTTAACAGATTGTCAACACTTTATATTTTGTCCATGTATAATTATAGATGGGAGCCAAAATGTCTTCAAAACAGATGACCACAGTTGAAACTCTCTCTACATTGAGCCACTCCTGGACAAATGAAGCATTACACCGCCCCTTAAGGTTCTCATTGTGTTCTGGGTTCTGAGATATTCAGGTTTAAATTTCTGACCGCTCAGAGCACAGTGGAACGTGGAATGTGTTTTTGGTTATATAAACCTATAAAATGTACCAAACCCTGCAAAATGTTGACAAATGTGTACAGAAGGCATTCAGGGACAAGCATTTATGAATAACTCATTTCGACAAAAACATCAGATAGAACCTTATAATTCTTAGGGGACGATTTGTCAAGACATTATATTTGTAAAGACACATCCCCTATGACTGACATAATTACCGCCCAGTAGAGCATATGTATATTGCTTGTGTATTGCATAGAAGAATATATTGAATGTGTGCAGTATTGAAGAGAGATACATTTAGGTACACAACCATAGTTTATTATGTCTCATCACTTACACAGACAATAGACGTGTCAGCGATACCTAGGAAAGGGGAACAGCCGAACGCTCTGATTGGTTCAAGTGTTTGTCATTTTCACTTGACAACCAGATGCTGCGTTTTTAATTTACACACAGTCTCTGCTCTGTGATCCGCACTGAAGAGAGGTGATGCAAAAACAAAACCTGGCACGAGCCAAAGGAAATGAGAGTGGTTTTAACAGCAAGCCAAAACTGGGATCCTGTCCAACTTTGTCTGTCAGTGGCTGAGTTTGATCAGTTGTACAATGTTAGTTGTAAAGTATACTGTATGTTTGTGAGTGCTCTCAACATAGTGTAGAAGAAGAGATGAGGTAAAACAATGTAACTTCTGTCCAGGCATTGATGGGAACAGCGGTTTGCATAAGTTGACATAAAATTTAAGAAATAGCTTGTTAGTTACCAAGTTAGATGTGAGTACATAACCAAAGATTAACATGTGTCATCTAATTGCATAAAAGTCTTTAATAAAACCTTTATAGTGCTTTATGAAAATGCAGGCACTAACTTTTTCTGTTACTTGTATCTATTGACTTCCAAAGTTTTTTTGCAGTCTCCCATTAATCCCATTTTGAACTAAATAGAGTGTAATTGTTTTAATAAATTGCCTAAAATCAGTATTTGATCAGTATTTATGTAGAGCATTGTGTCAGTACTCAGCAACTAGGTTTATTTACGCTATCAAGTATTTTAACAACTTTCTATAGCAATCCACCAGCAATCAGACCAGAACTGAAGAAGCCACTTGGATGAGCAGCGAAACATCTTCACTCAAAAACTTTTTGTCCAGTTGACAGAATTGAATTTTACTGTTATTACTAACTTTCTATAGCCTTGTATAAAATGATCAGTAATAATTTAGGCCCTACCATTTACATTTATTCTTAGGTATTGGGCATTCGTCTTCTGTATAGTAAAATAAACAGAATGGCTGAACGAGCTAAACAGAATTAGAAAGAGGCAGGTTGAGCTATGGTAAAGTAAAAGTCCCAACCTGCTGTTCACCCTATAGAATCCTAATCTTTTGAAGGAAATGTTTCCAAAGGAGAGTCTTAAAATGTACAGAAAGGCAGAGTCCCCATTGTATTCCACTCCAAGCAGTAGATTGTGAGAAAATCCTCCATCCGATGTAAGGCTAAGTATAAGCAGTCAGACGTGCTGTTTGGTCAGTTCTTTCAGTAGCTGCTTTTTCAGGTTCATATCCATAGGGTTGTTTGTCACGAAGCAATCATCGTTCTGTCCAAAATATTTGTTATTCTCCACAGAACTTCAGTCTCTATTTACAGAAAGGTCCATTGCATCACTCTCTTCTCTTTTGATGATCCAAGCAACCACAGTTTGCCTAAAAAACATGAAACAGATGTTAAAACAAGGTTAAAGCTATCAGTGTTTTGTTATGTACTTCCTCAACCATCTGGCAAGCTTTTCATTTTCATCTGGCAGCAATATTAAGTTTGACTAATTTGTAACTCATTTAAACCAACATATTAATTTTCCTAAAAGAGAAAATATTGTTATCCATTCAGATACCTGGTTGCAGCTTTACTTTAGGACTCAAAGCTCCACATCCAAATTACCGCACTGTTCCCTCAAAACGGATGGCCCTTTTTCTTGTAATAAATGTAAGGAAAATGTAAACAGCTAATGTATGCATCTGATTATAAAGCATTTTATCAGTTGCAAACAAAGGAAATCTGTGTTTGTTGTGCACAAGCCCGAAACATGCATGTAACAGAAATGTGCAGAAGGGAGCTAGAAAACATTTAAACTACTGTCTCATTTCAGAAAAAAGTGTTGTTTTTTATATATTCAATTATCATATACATCTGAAATTATTCCTCTTTAAAACTTAATTTAAGGCTGACTGAACAAATACCTTCAAATATAACCTTACAGTAACAGTACAAATAAAAGAATCCAGCTGCTCGCCCGCCTACACCTCCCGACCTGTCATAGTTGTTGGCAAAGTAACCACAAAATCTGATGTATAATTCAAGCCTCTTTTCATTTCTTTGGTTTACTTCTTCATGCTTAGTGCTCAAAGGAAACTAATTATGTTTGAAAGAAAAGTATGAATAAAGGAATATAAAGCACTGTTGGTGTCCCCACGAGGCTACAAAGAAACAGAGAGCATGTTGGGAGTTTCTCCTTGTGTGAGTGGTTACTTCTTCCAATATCTCTCTGTAGAATAAAATTGTAGAAATGCAGTTTAGCCTTTAACAGTTTGTAGAGTGTAATTCTAAGATGGCATCAAATCCACTACTCATTCAGTGTACATGTAAATGTGCAGATTAAGATGCAAATTCATACTTTTTCCTAAATGTTCATTATTATATAGAAACACTTAAAGAAAGTCTCTCCTCAAGTTATTTTTTGGTCCCTCGCCCAACAATCTGTAGTGTTGTTGTCCTATACTGCTGCTGTAACATACTGCTAACAACTACAGTCTATTATTGCTAATGTACCTACTACAATGAAGTCTGGAATGATCAATATACAATTTCCATACACTTAAAATTGAACTATTACATTGAAAGAATCTCTATCTTCCGGGACCATGCAAACCAACCCATTGTGTGCGAGAGTACAGATCTATCAGTGAGATTGGCATGCGGCTGGTTTGTCTGGTCCACTTGTGAGCTGTCAGACGGGGATCACCTCTTTTCTCCTTCAGCTTAAATTGCCTGTCATCTCTTCCAAGTGTTTGACTGCCAGACACTCCAAAACGCTCGCCCCAAAAGTACAATGGGCATGGGACTCATTTATACTTTTATAACCATGTCCGCTATCGATTTCAACCATCTGTCACATCCCGTTCACTTTGGGGAAACCCTCTCCAAACTCGTAAGATAACATTATCACTGGAAAAGGGGAGAGACTGCTGAGAAAAAAAAAAACATGCAAAGATAAATGCACGGATTGGCGTTTGTTATGTGACGGTGTAGCTCTACTGCAGTGCCCATTGTCCTATAAATCATTCTCAATTATGCACCAAACACATTCAAAGCAAAACACTTTCAAAACCATTAGGGGTAAAACTTTACAAGAAAAAACAGGAGATTCACACCAGCGTGGGCTAAACAGATTACATAAATTTAGCAGTGCAATAATTTTGAGCCTTTATAGAGTCATTTACTCTGGGAGCTGTCTGTGTGATTAATGGGGCACTAATGTGAGAATAATTCAACTTTGGAAAGACAAAGAGTGGAGCAGCTTCTTGTGAAAAGTGAAGAAAGTGATTTGAGTGAAGATTATGCTAGTAGTTTCTTAAAAGTTCATTACGCAACTTGTGTAATGGTGTCCATCACCTGCTTCTCTCCATGGAAATGTTATTGTTTTGTCTGAAATGTTCCACAGCATAGCATTAAACCTATCTATCTAGCAGCTTACATGTGTTTTGTTGCTTAAAAAAAAACCCTAAAAAAAAACCTTCAAAAACACAAATTCTTACTATGAGTGTGGTCACCAATCCACAGACCGGTAACTTGGCCTGCTTGCCTCCATGGAGATAGGTAAGTTTAATGCTGTACTGTGGAACGTTTCAGGCAGAGTAATAACATCTCCATGGAGACAAGCAGGTGGCAAACCGTCCACCAGAAAAAAAGTTCCATAGTGCACATTTTAATATACACCTGTCCCTTGAGATAGAAAATTGGTTAGGGAAAG
>KN483780.1:31645-47736 GCA_000787095.1 Periophthalmodon schlosseri | reverse complement strand
CTGCCCCCGCATCCCTCTGATCCAGCCGCAGCTCCTCACCTTCTTTCCTCTCTTTCTCTCCTCTGGTGCTTCTTTTCATTATAATCCAAGTTACAGAGAATAAACGACTATTTTCTCACCATGTATGAGTGAAACCTAAGACCTAATTTAGTGCACATGTTTCTGCCGTTAGCGGTAACGCGCGTGTGCATGTGTTTCTGCCGTTAGCGGTAACGCGCGTGTGCATGTGTTTCTGCCGATAGCGGTCGCGAGCGCGTACATGTGTTTCTGTTGTGGTAACTATGTATGCTTTTGATCCTGACACCCTGCGCTTTATGCCTAAAGTCCACCTGTCTATTTATTAAATAAAATGGAAGAAACTAGAATGAAAACCGAGACCAATCAGAATGGGGAAAAAAATCTTGATTCTTTTTTTTTCCCCATATCGCCCAGCCGTACCTTTAAGTATCTGCGATATCAACTGCTACCAGTGCAGAAACTAAAAAAACATTTATTTCCTTTAAACAATAAAATAAGGCAAAACTGATCAAAATATGTTATGTAGCTGTTATTTATCTTTCAAGCAACCACAGAACAGTTTTATATAAATAAAATCTAAAACATTACAAGACTTTCTGGGCTGACTACGGCCAGTAAATAGTCTTATTAGATCACTTTATATGTCCAGGATTTGGGATTTGTGTTAAACTCAGGAGTCAGTCCAACATGCACATTTTAACACATCCAGAAACATTAACATTTAATGCAAAATAGAATCCCATCAAAGCAGAATCATCTATTTCATTTTGCAAAGACCATTATATTACTTATACTGTAATTGCAGCCTTTGTTATCTTCAAATTCCTGTTTCAGTTTGATTGTGATTAAACTTGCAGCCTTGCGCCTCCTGACCTTTATATGGTGATAAAAATGCTGTGTGGGCATTTTACTAATATAAATGAAGTTGACTCTTGTGCACTTAGCAGATAAAAGGCCAATTAGACAGTGCTCATTTCATCTGGTTTAATTGTGCATGTCCATATGTGGAAATAGAGTTTCTCTGCAATTATTTTCAGTTATATTTTTCAGCAATTTTTGAGGATCCAGGAGTCTATGAGTGAATAAAACTACTCCGTACTCTTCTTGGCATTATTATTGCAGCAAATGTATCTGTGGTTCCACACCTAACCCACTGTCCATTTTTAATACAGTCTATGAATGCTCTTGCTAAAGGTCAAATGAGACAGAACTGGGACTTCACTGCAACTCTCCTCTCACACAATTGTATATCTCCAAATGTCATACAAGTTAAACTACTTCCTTCTCCCTCCCCAGTCCTATCTATCTGCATATTTATGAACTCCCCATGATCTCTGGGCCTCGTTTCACAGTTCACTGTGCAAACGAGAGGGGGAGTGATGAGAGCAGAGAACACAGCACTACCACAAGGATAAGCATGTCCTTCCGGTATATCTTTCAACCTCTTTTTTACAGCTTTCATGTCTCCTCCACTACAAAGAGCCCAATAACAAAAGCACTTCATCATAGCCTAGACATATACAACTTCTCCTACCGTCTCAAGCTTAATTTAGGAATATAGGTCCATTTGTGTATGTGATATGTTTATCAATACATATATTAACAAGGGTATAAAGAAATGTTTCTGTACTTTTGTGGTTTACTTTACAGTAATTGAATTTTTGTCAAATAGAGCTGGGGATCATTTACCCTAAAGAGAGATTTTAAGATGCTGAATTATTAAACATAGCGTTCATTCAACAGTATTTTGAGACTGGTTTGATGTATTTATTAGTAGTGACCCAGCAGCTTATTAGGTTGTTCCATGGCTCTTTTTCTTCTCTACTTTTTTGCTTGCTCTCATTGTACATTTGGGAAATGTGATTGCCAAGCATGTAACCTTCAATCAGAATTCAATCCCAAACTCTACACTTTAACCACAAACCAATCCATGTGCAAGTCAAGATATTCATTTTAGTCAATATAGTCCGCCCTATTTATGGGTTGTGAGCAGTGACTAATAAAGCAGGAAAAACTCACTCATTCTTAACCAGGGACAGGATCAGCTGTTCTCCTTCCGCCTCCACCAGCAGCTGCAGTGATGAAGGATAGCCCTGAAACACACAGAGAAAAAAAAAGCATGAGATTTTTGGATTTGGGGAGCGGATCTGAGCCATCCGGATTGTGGGGCAGCGTTTGTGTGAAGTTTCACCTTATTCCGACAAACAGAACAGGATGTGGCAAGGTACAATAGTGTGCACGGAAGAGGAATAGAAAGGCCGCTTCCTCCAGCCTGGTCCTGACAGGATTGGTCTGGCTACAGCACTGAATGGGTTTGGAAATGGTGTTTTCGAAAATGTTTTGAGTTTAAAAAATGTTTGCATCTCATCATTCCAAACAAGATTAATCTTACAGAATTCAAAGTTGGTTCAATCTGTGCATAATTTAGTTTATCCAGTTTGCTTTTCAATCTCAAAACTGCAAATGCAACCTCAAAAGGAAAACAGTTTTGAATCAAATGAAAGAAAAATAATGTGAGCCTATACATATGTCTGGATTGTGTTGGGCTGATTAAAAACATCACAGTGAAAATACACACAGACAGATGCTAGGAAAACATCTGCAGCACATGCCGTCACTATTTTCTTTGTAAGTAACAATTTTTTTTTTTTAATATAGAGAGATATCGGTCTGGTCACCACTCCCTCCATCGCACATCTCACTTCAGAATAGTGCTTTAGTATAGTTTAGTGCTTTGCTAATTAATTCTGTTAAAATATTTTTCAGTCCCCATGATATTTTTTCTTGTCTTTTTTCCTTCTAAGCAGCCATATTTGTTTTGATATGGACTGACCATGCATGTCCCTGATTGGCTAATCCACCTGTCAATCAAGCTCACCTGAACTCAGAGAGATTCAATGGTGACTACACTCATTGTATAGTGTGCGTAAGTGTGTAATCTGGATTCCAAGAACTATTCCAAGCACTAACTATTTATACCATTGGTTAATCGTCCACCATAATTTATAACAATGTAATAAAAATAATGTATAAATAAGAGCATACAAAGTACTATCTAGAACGACATTTAAAAATACATTTGTAATCTCAGTGGGTTTGCTTGTTATTAAAAGTCCAATAATCTGTTTTTTTGTGTTTTCTATACATTGTGTTATCTGGTTCAGCAAGAGCATGGACGCAGAGAGATTGACTTGATTTGATTCCTTTGCCCTTGTTCCATCAGTGCATTCAGAAGCCCACTTTATACAGTATATGAGAAATAAAGATTGGACTTCTTCTATCTTGTCTGGCTAAAAGTAATAGAAAGAAGAAAATGTCAGCCATGCTCACTGAAATAGATTTATGTTGTAATGATTTATATTCAGCGGCGGTGTGCCATCCCTCCTCTGTGACACCTCTGTGGTCTGCAGGCCAGTCTGGACTTTATTGAATGGACCCTATCAGAGGTCAGCACTGTGTGGAAGTAATAACTCGGACGCACTTTACAACTGCTTGATAACCTTCTATTTAGAGAAATCTGTTATCCATGGCGCTTTAACCCTTACCGCTATGTGCCTTGCCCGATAAGACAACCAAAAGTGCTCCTGCAGTTAATTTAATTTAGGGAGGCCACTCCACAGATAGCCTTATGTAAAATCTGGCAACCCGTCAAGAAAAAAGTCAGCATTATCAGCCAGTTAAGTTTTATATCTGATGTACACAGCATGGCTAAATAAGATTTAAGATTTCCACTAAGGCATACAAATGTGATACATTTATGTAGCTGGCAGAATGGGGTGGTTGTAATTAACATCGCTGCCCTCCCTTTTTTGACAGAAAAGCAGAAGGGTGGGAAAAAACTGAACCTACAGATGGTGAATTCTCCACACCAGAAAAAAATGGTTGATTGCTTTGGGAGTTCTCTTACATCAATGCACTTTCCTCTCCAGGAAAAGTCTATGCTACAGTGGAGGAAAATGTCCAACTTAAAACATTTTGCCTGGAAGTTGTACTTATGTCGATCTTATTTTGATAACCCACTGCAAAAATAGTTGCCAAGGATACAGAATACACACTTTGTCAACACTTTATAAAGATGTGAGTCTGGTCATCAATCTCCCAGAGTTCTGATAGGCGTGATTGACAGGTGGTTTAGCCAATCAGGGACAGACATGGTACATTCGTATTGAAACAAATATGGTTGCTTTCGAAGAAAAAGGAAAAAAAAAATTCATGAGGACTGAAAAACATCACTGATTTCTGTACAATCAATGAGAGAAGCACTAAGCTCTACTGGATGGACGACCAGCTCCTGCTTTTCACGTACGTCACTGAAAAAAAAAAAACAATCTGAGAGCACAATCATGTTTGGTTCTGGCTCAAGACGCAACGGAGGGCGTAGTGACCAGACTGATATCCTCCTAAGTAATACAAAGAGAACCAAAAAAATAACATTGTTGTGGTATAGAAGAGCATTAGGAGCCTGTCTGGCATTTTTGTTTACGTAAAGAATGCTCCATGGTATGTCTTTAAATGATGAATTTGAACATTGAACAATGTTGTAGTGTAGATGTAACATAAAGTCCATAGAACAGATCCATGTTGCTGGTGTTCTTATATTAATATTATCTTCCCCTCCCATCATTTTTGGTGTGCTGTTGCCATCCTCAAATGTCTAATGTTTTAATATTCCATTTTAAATACTTCTTTTGCTCAATGCCAAAAATGCTGTCACTAGGCTGTTTCTCAACGCTCTAGGTTTGCGGTGACTGATGAAAGGCTGACGAGGTTCACAAATTGTTCACAGCATGTAGTGCCCACGGGCCTAACTTGTGTTCAATAAACAAAGGCGAGTACGTACAAAGCAATGAGTGGCAGAGACGCCACTACAGGGAGTGCGTAAAGAAAAAGGGGATTTCTTCTGTAGTAGAACTAGGGAGGGAAGTGTATGCTGTGGTTACATCAAGCAGGGAGCTCACATGTGTACTGGGCTTGGTTCTTGGAAGTGGGCTGGTACGCTGAGTCATGGGTAAGTTTGGTACTGGTGCCAAAAAGTTTATGAATACAAGGTTATTGTTTTTGTGTAGGTTGTGTTGGTCTCACAAAGACTGCACAAGGGGATACTGCACAATCTGTTGTAAAACTCAGTAGAAGTGAAGGGCACGGAGCAAAGACCACTTGACAAGACAATAAAATGTTAGAGATAGAGGTTGTGCGCAACTATTTAGGTTTTAGGTAGGCCTATACAAAAATGCATGTTTTGCAAATATTTTTCATGTTTTACAGAAAGCCTTCTATGGAAAAAAAAACAAAAACATAAATAATCCATGAAAATTTTTATTTAAAATGGGATAGACTTTTACTTATTTTTTTGAGGACAAACTATACAGCCACCTGTATTTCTACTGTGTATCTGCTGTGGGCCTTTTTCAATAAAGACTGTTTTGGGTTTTTTTTAATTTGTCTTTTAGTTTGTGGCATTATATTATTATCCCATTATACTTGATTATTTATTAAGCCAAGAGCCTCAGCTTTGAGAGAAAATGCATGTATTTGTAAACACAGAAGTGTTCTCAGGTGAAATATTAATATGTTGTCATTATCCATCTGTGACTCACTGGAGCACTGTTGTGCACAGAGCCCGTGAAATGACGTTAGCATTAGTTAGACAGAAATGTCAGAAACATAGACCAGACGTATTTACATCATACATGTTGTCAGTGATTTTTTAACATGCCAGTGATTTTACTGTTGTGCAGATCTATTTTCTATCTTCTGTATTATTTGCATAAGACTATTTTATTTGTATGTGCGTTTCAATGAGCACTTATTTACCCTGTTTGTAAGCTGGCTCAGTGGTCTCCACTCCTTTCCTTTCAGAAGTAGAGGTACGGTGGTCTCATAGCGTTGAGGTTTGGTCACGTTTTGCAATTGCATCCTCTTCTCATCCAAACTGCTTTCTGTAAACACATCAAAGATAGTTAATTGTAAAACTGAAGACTTTAACATAGTGGTTTCAGATACCACTGCTACACCTACAAGATTTTGAAAACATGTCTAGACAAAAAGGTCAGGAATTCATTTTGTTAGTTTACATTTTTAATAATTCAAACAAGCTAATCATATTTTATTTTGAAAAACAGTGCCTCACAGGGCTAAATATTTGAGATGGCATATTTAAAGGCTGTGTAACAATGGTAAAAGCAGGAGATGTGCGGTATCCCAGAGGCCCTTCGCAATAAGACTGCAGCCGTAGACTTGTTATAAATAATAGATGTTCAGCTCAGTTTGAAAGAAGTTAGTCTTTTGCTAGCAAGACCATAAAAAAGAAGCTTGCTTACTTCATATTGTAGCTTTCAAACCATGATGGCTTACATGGTTATCTGCTTAACCATACAATCTACAGCCTTTAAATATGGACATATAAGAAATTATTTAAGAAAGAAAGATGAATTATGAATGCGTACTGGGAGTTTTGTTATACATATGTTATACGTTTGGTACAGAATTGCTGAATTGCTTCTTCTGAAAAAATCTAATTCTAAATAATTACTTTAGTTAGCTAACTAAATCTGTCACAATCATAACTTTTTCCATTTTCCCAGACATGTCTTGAATCTATAGACAACTGAGCCTTGTAATGCCACCAAAGTGTCAACAAGCACATCCAACCACCAGCAGACCTAAAGCTTTACTTGGAGACTAAACAAAGACTGAAGAAACCTTGGCAACAGGCAGTGCAAAAGCCAAAGAGGTTGTTTGAGGTTCCTCGCCCCCCATTGTCACTAAAGGAACATAGAACGTTGTTTACCACACGCTAGCTAATCCCTTGAGATGCTAACGTAAAGCATGTTTCTAACCGAGGGCGCGTGTGCATGTCAGGCAGGCTACAAGAGGAGTTTAGTGGAGCAGTGAGGAGGGATTCTGTCTGACATTTGGTTTACCCTGTCCCTCGGCTACAGTGTCAGCTCTTTTAACCTCAATGTCTTTTAAATGCCTCTTGCTGCTTCACGTCAGGAAATGATATGCCATGTTATGATTGCAAAGCAGGAAAAACAAGATTGTTTTGAATTTGGTGTTATTGTACTAATTCAATACTTTTCCAAAGGGGGTTAAAGGAAACATATGCTTTTTTATTCTACTGTAGTAATAAACTATAACATATGTAGGGGTGTAATATATACAATATTTTCACCATATGCATCTCATGGTACAATATTTATTGCGATATTTTTTGTGGAGGCTAATAATATTGTGAATACGCTACTTTTTTCCTTTTTAAATGCTTTGACAAGCCTTTGGTTCTGTCATAATCAAAATATTTAAAGGGCCCATATTACACTGTTTTCTGATCTATGTTCTAATGTTGTTTCCTCATCACAAACAGACCTGGAGTTGAGTTTTGTTTCATACACACATGTTTAACACACAAACCTTGCAGGTTGTTTTGTTTCATTCACACATGTTTAACACACAAACCTTGCAGGTTTAGGCTGAGTTCTTCTTTCAAACAGAAAACACTCTGTTCCACCTTGTGATGTCATGTGGTAATACAGGAAGTGCTCCACTATGTTTTTAAACTCCAGATACCTTCAATAAAATCATTTGGATGATTTTAGCCCTGGAATTGTCAATCTCTACTGAACAGAAGGTAAAAGGAGCTGTTAACTTGAAAACTACCGCTACATGACATCACAAGGTGGAACAGAGCATTTTGAGCTTTGGAGATGTAGACAGACTAATAATAAAGAGTTACTCAAACATGTGTGAATGAAACAAAACACAACTCCAGGTATGTTTTTGAGGAGGTAACAGCATTATAACATGGCTTAAAGTTCACAAGAGTCAGTTTTGTGTGATAAAGGAGCTTTAAGATTTAGAAGTGCTTAATAAATGTTCTTTCTTCATGTACGGTAACTGTGTCCTTTGTGAACTGCAAAAGTAGTATAAAAATGTTTAGAATTAGAAATGGGTCTATTAACTTCCTAATAAAAAATGCTGAATATAAAAGCCCCACCTCTTCATAGTTGCATTTCCGCATAGCGAGCAGTGGCTTTTGTTTCTGAAAATTGGCTAAACAACATATAGGGGGTAAGTGAAAACAGACATTTTCTGAGCACTCAAATCCCAGATACAGGACAATACAGAATTACTCAAACATGCATGAATCTATCAAACTATAATTCTGAGTTAAAGTTAATGATGAGGGAACATCGTTATTTCAAGGATACAAGCTCACACAAGTTGATTTTGCATATGTCCTCTTTACAACAGTGAGAAGTTAGAAAGTTCAATCTGAATAATAATGGAATATTTGACATTAGATGGTGCACAGTTCAGTGATATGCTGCAAATCTACAGCTATGGTAACAGTACCTTCAATTCAGAAGAAAATCTATCCAAAGGAACTCTCTATGTGTGGGATTCCAGACTCATAAAACAAGCTCACAAAGGGCTGTGCTTATGATCCATGTGGTGTTAACAGAGCGGAACACACAAATCACCCGTGTATGTAGTGACCCTGGGTGAAATATGCTAATATACATGTTTCTGCTTAACTTCTGATTGCTGAGTCTATCTTTCGTGACATTAATGTTAAAGGCAAATTTCGTTTTTGTTGTTCATATGCTTTTTTATCTCAATTTATTAACAGGAAGAAACGCATATCATTAACTATTATGCACAGCCTAAACCAACAATGAAGAAGGAGAGTGGTTCAGACTAGTGCTGTCACGACACTAAAATTTCAAACTCAGTTTCGATATGAAGGAATAGACTTGATACTCAATACCGATTCCGATACCGCAATGATAATAAAAACACTCTCTCTTTTGACAATAGACAATTTTCAACATTAAACCATAGTATCTTCTTTTACCATGTAGTTTTATATCTGTGTAATCCCTCAGTCATCCAGGTAGGTTCCATAGTGGTCCATGGGCGCGTACTAGTCTATGTGGTAGAGATTGACATTTTTTTTTCTTTTGCCGATATTTTTGGGCAGATTTTGATTATTTTACCCAAATTAAGTAATTTAAATTCAGTACAAACTCCCCCCAGCCCTTTTTACCACAAACCCATAAGAGAGCAGTGTAGTCATTTTTTTGCAGTTTTCTCTTTGTCTTAAAGTGTTAATATAAAGCTTTGTGTGTATTTTTTAGGCAGCAGATTGACCAAAACAATACACCCGCTTATGCTGGAGATTTAAGGCCGATAGCCAATTCGCTAAAAAGTCCAAATATCGGCTATCTCTACTATGTGGTACTTGTACCCCATACAGCTCAAGATCATTCTAAAGCTATTCAGGAAAGGTTATTTCTGTTCTGTGAATTTCTGTGATTTTTTGTATCAATGACTGCTCAAATGAGTTTCGATTCTAGTTTCGATACTAGTTTTAGTATCGATTAGTATCTGATTTTTGATACTTTTGACAACCCTAGTTCAGACCATAAAAGAGAAGTTTAATGGTTTTGATTTTCAGGTATCAGAAAGTGTTTCAACTTGTGCTAAAATAATTTGGTTTTGAGAGAAAAATGACTTCCTCTCTTCCCAGTGATTTTAATTAGTGTGTCTCAGAAGCTAAATAATCCATGTGTGTGTTCAAAAACTATAAATATTGAATTGTTTTTGGTTATTATTTAAATAAATCTGTACACTCATTGATTTAAGGGCACTGAGTTTTCATGAGTAGCTTGTACTGGCAGCATGTTGCTAATTAACTGCTCGGTAATGGGAATTCTAACAGTAGATGGTCCACCTTGATCAGCAGGGAGACAGCATCGCCAACATAAACAAATGAAGACACTTGTCCACAGCGGGGTATGAAAGTTCTGAGAGAGTAATGAAATGAAAAGTTTACTGCCAACTTTGACTTTTTAAACTGAACTTAAGCGTATAAGATCAAGTTTATTAGAAATACTCAACTAAAAGTAAAAGTATAACATGAAAAAATCTACTTAAGTAAAAGTATTAAAGTAAGTATTTCATATTCTGAGGTCTTATAAAGCTTCAAATGTAATGATTTTGATACAGATTTGTGCTGAATTTGGTTCAACTGAAACAATTGAATCAGTCGTCTTTTTATTTGTATACTTTTACTTTTCAGTCCAATTCAAAAATGTAGTGGAGTAGAAAGTACAGATACCTGCTCTCAAATGTAGTAAAGTAAAAGCAAAAGTATCCACTTCAAAATTCACTTAAGTACAGTACAGAAACCTAAAATCTATACTTAAGTACAGTACTTTACTACTTTTACTTTGTTGCATTCCACCACTGGAAAATACTACATCCATTGCTTTATCCATATGCATGACGTCTCTACTCTTCATGAGGTTACCCATAGAAATGAATGGGAAATGTGGCATTGTGGATATATAGGAGAAATGTAATTATGGATATGTGGGTGTCTTGGGTCACAGATAACTCTATAACTCTATACATTCTATACATCTATATCATGAATCATTTAAATTGAGTATATATAATACTCTGTGACGTCAGTGTTGTCGGCATCTGAAAGAATGGAGAAAAAATGGGAAGAAGAAAGCAGATAATGTCATAAGCCATGATAATAACACAAATAAATAAAGAAAGAACGTTTTAGTCTTAAATTATAATAAATACATGAAAAATGTCTGGTGTTCTACATGATGCATTTCCTCAGCAGCATTTATAAAGGCAGAAGGCTGTAAATATTAAAATAAATGGCCAGCTAGGCACGCAATATAAGGAAGGTCATGACGCTGGGGTGTAAGGACAGATGGAGCTTAAGGCACAGGGAAAAGTGGTTAACCTAGTCTGACAAGAAGAACGTCCAGTGAAAAATATGACCTGTATAAATAATATGGCGTCATGAATTTGTAGAAAAAATGTGCATCTAGTTGTAGTGGTACTTTACATTAGGTAGATGCAATTCATTTCTGCTAGTTTTTTATTAGAGTGATGACCTTTTACAAAAGTTTAACCAAAGAATATTCCAAAGTCTAAACTTTTGACGGGTGAAAATAATGAATATTTACTGAAAGACACATTCTGCATCTTCACAAAATGATCTGCAGGTGCCAGGCTCTGAATAGCCAAATTGGCAGTGATTGCCCATTTACAAAAAAGTGTGGAGTTTGGGGAAATTGGTTGAGTTTGTACTGAGCAAGTTTAATTACGCTGGCTTGATTTGGTGACAGTGAATAGACCTTTCAGAATATTATTGGGCAGATTCAACAACATTTGTAACGAGTTTTTAAAAGTGTTTGGAAATGTTTTATAAGAAAATTAAGTGGTTGCCATATTTCTTTTTGGGACACAATTTTATTACAAAATTAGACATAAATAATCATCAGTGGAAGGCCGTTTTGAAGGAAGCAGAAAGTTCCATAAATAGGCAATGAGAAACCCACATTCTGTCCAGTAAATAATCTTTTTCAATGTACTGGTCAGCCCTTATTGCAAACTACACATAAGCAACAAGGCAGCTGCACTTTTCAAGCTAAAAGTGCCACACGATTCAGCAGATCATGTAATCCAATCTATCAAATATAACAAAATACTGTATAGACTACCAAGTGTTCAAGTTATCCCAATATGACCTGTACAGTTTGAGGTGTCCGAATCCTGTTTAAGATTTATAAATGAGGAGGATTTGAATATTAATGGTTTCTCTTTTTCATGTCTCCAGCAAATCTGTCACTTCAGTCCCCCATAGACTAATTGCGACAACTTTCTTCTTAGCTGAAATAAGAAAGCACAGAGACAAAAGTGGCCCCTTGAGACATGACTTTCCAGGTCTTCTCCTCCTTTGTAACAGCTGCCTGGAGAATAAAAGATCTGATTATGGATTTGATAATAGTGAAGACTTAATGCTCAGTATCTGAACTGCAACAGCTACAAAACTACACCCGTTTACCATGTCCAGGGCTTCATTTAAACTTCGGCTTTGTGCATTTGTTAGCTCAAGACAAACAGAGTACATTTTAAGATGTTTCAACAACAAAACAGGAAGGCATTCTGTTGTCTCCTTGGGCAAAGCACTCTGTGTTGTTGACTAAGTAATGGTAGCCAGGCTTGAGTGAATGAAAAAGTTGCTTTGTTCTAAGTGACTAGAAAAGAATCAAATGACTAACGGACAGTGGCACAGTGGCTTACAGCTAAAAGTTTGTGGGTTCAATGCCCAGATGAGATGGGGCAATTCTAGCTGGAATTTAGATCTAAACCCTGTACCTGAGTATATTTCTCTCTAGTTCCCACTACCACAGAACAGTCTCAGTTTTAGGTGCACTATGCAACTTTTGTAGCAGGGAATATGCTATCTGCCTGCCACCATGGAGATGTTATTGCGCTGTCTTAACTGTTCGTCAGTATAGCATTTATCCTCCATAGATTTGATCTGTATCTTGATCTGGTGGAGTCACCTGCTTGTCTCCATGGAGACAAGGATGTGGGGGACGCTAACAAAAGTTACATAGTGTACCTTTAACTTAGGGTTAAAGAAGACATATTGTGCTCGTGTCTGCTATACATGTAGTTATAATTTATGACAACCGTGGATCATTATGTTATAATTTGGAAATTTTAAATGGCAATATTCATCTAAGACAAACTGTGGTGCCGAACCCTATGCATATCACCAACCGAGAGTACGTCACAGTGGGTGTATACCATGGTGGTGAAAACGGGGGCTGATCGGCAAAATGGCGTATTCAAAATAAGCAATTAAAGATTGCTCAAATATGCACGAATCATTCCAAATACAACTTTGGGTGAGTAAATTGTGAGGGGAAACAACTATAACATGTTTAAAAGCTCTGAAAAGTCAATTTTGCATAATAGGTCCACTTTAAATACAATACAAATTATTATTATTACTATTATTATTATTATTATTATTATTATGTATACAAGGATGCATTACTAACATGTCTGTTTTGACCTTGATGTAGCCAGATTAGTCACAGACTTTGGCAAGTTAATATACAATGAATAAAGATGTACAATGTTTTATCTATCAGATCTGAGAGGAACAAAGGCACTGTACAAACACTTGAGTCTCACATTCTGTAGGAATCCAATTAGACATTCTCTATGAACATACCACTGACCTAAATACAGCCCTGCTCCTACCTTGTGCCCGCGGTAATCAAAGGAGCGCTGGATGAATATGCTTTGAATCTCTTGCTTAATAAAAATGTATTAGAAAATCTACCTGGATACATCAATGAGACTTTGTAGTGGTAAATATACAGTGCCTCTATGATGCTTTCATCTGTCAGGAGCAAATGTTTTATTATGGAGCCCGTTTTGAAGATAAAACATGTCAGAATATAAAATAAACTGGATTATATTATTAAATGAGTTAGAGCTGCAAGATTAATCAGCAATTAGCAAATCGCAAGAGCTGCAGTGCCATAATCTCCTCCACAAACAATGAAATCTCCTGTCTTATTCTGCTTTAAAAAAAAACCAAAACAGCTAACACTGTAGTTTAGATCTGTACACACATGTTCTGAGTTGCATTTTCTGTATTAGTTTGTCAGTTCATATTTCAGTTTTTTTGTCAATTCTTCTGGAACTTGAACAGAATCTTATTCTTAAGACATAAATCGCAATGCTTGTCCAAATCATCGCAATTAAATATTTTTCCCAAACTGACATTTAAAAATTTGTGGAAATATCAAAATTAGCAATATTGTAATTATTATTAGAATTTAATTGAGATTACAATTCAATTGTAATTCACTGTAATAACATTTTTGATATCAATATTCAGTTCACAATACACATAAAATCCCATACAGAACAACTAGAATTACAAGCATTTCAGAACATGTTTGTCCTTTTTTTCTCAGCGGCTGTGGAGCATTTCTTTGTGACCTGTTCATGTTTCTTCTGCCCTTTGAGGAAATGAAACGTAACATATTTACTGTTGTAGTTCTATTAACTTTAAAGGTTTAAAATGTCAAAACTGTTTTCACATCATCACATCTGATCCTCCGTGAACTATGTCAAAATGATTTCCTCCTACTCCTCCCTTAAATGTCAGTCCATCACACTGAAATAATTTATATTTTCCAAGACCCCAAAAGCCAAAAGTCCACGTGTAACCTCTCATTAAGTTCTATCTGCAAAGGAAACACACTATTTTCCTAGGCTCTTTAAAGTGACATATTATGCCAATTAGACTTTTAAGAGTTTTTAAAATTGTTTTTTTTTTTTTCTCATTTAACCACTCAAAGCTGTATTTAGAGAGATTCATGCATGTTTGAGTAATCTTTATTATCCCGCATTCAAGACGCCATTGCCCCACTTCTCGCTACTGTGAACTGTAGCTAGATAGGTGTAGCCATCATAGTTCAACAGAGCGGCACCTTGTTACTTTTCTCAAGACGTTTTAGTTCAATAATGCAATTTAAAATGTCCAAAATATAAAATAATGATCCAAGGATGTCATAGGTTGTAATAGCAGACACAAGAACATGTCTATGTCTTCTTTAACATAAGAAATGTACACTCGTGGTTGGAGCTTTGGTCTTTGTAACTGGATCATTTCTCACATGATTGTGGTAATTCCATTGCAGAATTTCATTTCTTAATTGTTGCCCTTTAATTTGAATCACTGCTGTAAACAGAAACACATGACATTTATGGAAACAGCTCTGTACTCCAGTCCCAGGCAGAGGCGCACTCAGACTGTGAGATGTTTTCACTCTTTTTCAACCACTGCCTCTTGTCTAAACTCCCTCATTACTCACTGCACTGATGACCCAGAGGTAATTAGAGCCGACTTCGAGGAGGTGTTAATCCCGCTGTGGCGCCCCCTGGTTCTGCTCCACATGGACAGAAAGGCCCATTTGAACAGCGATGGGGAAGCTCTGCGTCTGAAACAGCATAAGTACGAGAGGGTCCGGGCGGGATGGTGGGATGTGCTGTGTCACATTCCCATCCTGTGAGAGCCCCAGTGTAAACACCAGTCCCCATCCTGTTCTCAGCAGATTTGAGAATCATTTCCCAGAGCTGTGGGGATTTCTGAGCAGGGATTTGGGGATTAAAGATGAAGTGAAAGATTCTAATCCAATAAACTTTTGTTGGGATTCAGTGAATATCTCCCCCTTCACTGGAGTCCTGCATGTATCAGGTGGAATCTAGTGTTTGCACATCACATGCTGTGTTGATGGAGAAAAGTAGAAGTCTATGCTTATCCACACAGCACTATTTCAGCCAATCTATACACAAGTGATGACAGAGCAGAGAGCAAAACTGTCTTTCAATCTCTACACAAAATCACATCTTGCCCTAGTAAAATTGTTGTTTTGAAAAGACAAACAAAACAATACTTCCCTGCAGATTATGGTTTGGTGATTTTAGCTGGAAATAAATTCACAAAAAAAGACTTCTCCCAGTACTTCTCCCAGGAGCCCAGTATCATACAAGAAACGGTATGTAAGCCATGCATTCCACAGTAAACCTTTCCAGTAGATACTGATCTTTATGACTGTAGTCATAGCTGTAGCACTGACCGCACTGTAGAATGCACTGTAGAATGCACTGTAGATCCTTCCCAGCATTGAAGATTACAACATAGTCCGTATGGCAAAATATGGATGTCACAATTTGCCATGTTTTTTTTTCTTCGATGTAGGGTTGTCAAAAGTATCGAAAAATCAGATACTAATCGATACTAAAACTAGTATTGAAACTAGATACTCAATTGAGCAAATATCGCTATTAAAAAAGTCACATTCACGTGACAGAAATAAACCTTTCCTGAACAGCTTTATATAAAGACCACATAGGCTGGTACACGCCCACGAACCAGCTATAAGGCCACATGGTAATATAAAAGAAAATACTATGATTTAATGTTGAAAATCACATTCTATTGTCTAAATAAAGGGTGGTTTTTTTCATCATCATCGTATTAGAATCGTTACTGAGTATTGAGTCTATTCCTTAGCATCGAGATAAAATTTTAATATTGTGACAACACTACTTCAGTGCAATACTGAAAGAAAATAACAAAACAAAAAAGGTTCAAATGAAAAATGTAGTAACAACCTGAGCGTATGACCTTAATGATTCTTCGCTACTATCTTCACTGCTATTCC
>JACM01006021.1:0-18559 GCA_000787095.1 Periophthalmodon schlosseri | reverse complement strand
TTGACTCATTTCATTTTGATTCACCTCATCTGTACTCAAACCTCATTCAAATCTTCCCATCTCAAATCAACTCATCTCAGGTCACTTCAAGTCGGCTCACCTCATCTCAACACACCTAATCTAGTTCACCTCATCTCAAGTGACCTCATCAAGTAAAACCGCAAAAAGAAAAAGTAAAGAATGCACAAAATCATCACCAAATTAGTTGCTAAATGATACAGCGTGTATTCGGTTTGTTTTACATATACTGGAACTGGCAATCTCGATCAAGTTTAACAGCATGGTCATAAAAAATAGATTTGCAGTTAATGACCTGTGCACTCAATTATATTATTTGGATGAAGTTATCAACTGTTAACGAGACCAGATACATATCGATTAAATTAGCTTTCTCCTTGTTCAGTGACCCAAGTGCTACATTTATTTGGAGGCATTTAATGAACAAGGCCTCAGGACAAAATCAAGCTTTTATGTATAATTAATATGATTTGACAGTTTCCTTATTCAAACTTTTTAAATACCTAACAAATCCAATCTAACAATTCACATCTGTAAGTACACTCAAAGCAGTTCTCCAGGGACATTTGCAGTAGTTGGTCGAGCTCTCAAGTACAGTCCCTGTTGTTGTGAACACAGTTGTTCTGGGTTCTCTCCCTAACAGTGTGGCGTGCCTTCCTCATACACAAAGCAGCACCCTGAATACCAGTGGGACTGCGTGGATCCTTGAACGGGTACTATAGCACAGCAGACAGACATATGCCAATTAGCCATGGGCCTTCTCCTTCTCGATTTACCACTATCAGATTTTCCCAAATACAAAAAACCTCTCCCCGGAATGCTCGCTTTTTAAACATTCTTATTTATGTGCATTAACAAAGTGGTATTATAATGCAAATCTATAAGCACTTGAGTGGAGTGGCGTGCAAAAAGCAGTTACTGTATTGCACGGCTTCAAGTGTTAAAATCATTCGTTTCCTCTGGACCTTCTTGAACACATTTGAAGAGAGCAAAAACTAGAAGATCGACTTGTTTTTAATGGCCAGATACTTCCATTTACGTGTTCAAGAGGTGCTTAGATAAAAAGTCTCTTGTGCTAAAGAAAGGTGTAACATTGTTCTCCCATGGCACAGCTGCCGTTTTCAGAATTTAGCAAACTTCACCTGGCAGTACGGCATTATAGACCTCTCTTATTCCCACTTATCCTCCTTAAATGCTCCCAGCAATTCATAATGCATCTTCTTTCGATTGATACGGAAAATGCATGCGGCGTCAATGCCACTTTATTTCAATGAGAGGAATCCAATGCTTTAGCCATTTAGCTGCGGTCATAATGTTCATTTGGAAATGGAAGACGCTGCGGGTATTGCGAGCACTCAATGACAATCATGTAGTTCATAAAGAGCAATTAGCCCAATTTGATGTGGTTAATTAGAGGAGCGGAATGATGACAAAGACAAAATCATTTCATTATGCTGTTTTGCTGTGAGAACGGATACAGGCAGAGACAATAGCACTGAGGGAAAGTCATTAGTGGTCTTTAAGATAATGCAGGCTTGTTGAGAAAGCACAACCATATGAGCAAAGGGAGGAAAAATTAAAATGTTCAAGTATGTGTCTTGCTTTACTAATGGGATGGTCATTCTTGAGTGACCAAACCAGTGGGATTAGAAGCACAGCAAAACACATGTATAAGTGTAAGATCATCTTATTCTCTCTCTCTTACTAGCCTAGAAAAGCCGTAGCATTCGAGTGGTCCAAACAACAAAAGAAACTTTTGTGAGCTCTTCACCTTTTAATAGACCACACCATCACAGGTCTGACAGACAGCATCTCCCCAGGACAGACAACAGGCAACAACCACAGTGCAACAAAAACCCCATTAAATAGTATGGCCTAAACAACTAAGCCCCAGACACAGGTAAATTTAGCTGTAGGAAAATTACTGCAGAATTTATTCTATTTACAATTATGTACATTCAGATATTAATATTGCACAGTGTTATTTTAGCATTAGTAGTCCTTTTTAATATAATTGCATATTGTATGGTTATTTAATTTAATTTAAAACATTTTCCCAGCTAAACCTCCCCTCCCCAGACAGCACTTAGCACAGTCCAAATCAGGGCGATGGTGTTCACCTGGCCTGCACTGATAAGGGTGCACCTCCAAATCAGCACCTTCACCAATCACCTCAAAGGGAGGAAAAAAGGTGTGAAACAGGGGAGCCAACATTAAACTGAGGATGTGTGAGGGTGTGGTTTACAGCTCCCTCACAATAAGTACTTTATACACAGTCTTGAATGTGTTAGATATTCTGAATAAGAGACATGGTAAAACTGATGATGCAGTTCAAAATTGATGTATGGAACACTGCTACCAAGACATCATCTTATCAAATGTAATTGTACTTGTGTGTGTTTCAATGTAGTTATTATTCTGTGGTGTATGTGGGTGTGAAATACATCTGACCTTAAACAGGAAAAATAAAGTTCTTGAAATTGAATTATTTTTGAAACAGCCACTGTGGGCTAATACTGACACATATGTACATCCTTCAAGATTTTGGCTTTAAAAGGCAAACAAAAAAAAAAAAAAGAAAATCATTGCAGATGTTTTATATCTGATGGAAGCCACCTTTGATTTGTTAATGAGATAAACTATGCATTTTTATACAAGAACTTGTATAAAAATGATGTTTGATGTATTGCATCATCAAACCAATGTCTTGTGGTGGAACTGGGAGTGTGAAGTAGTTGGTCTCTCTCCTGCAATGAGAGGTAACCAAGAGTCACAGAGGGGGCAGAATGGCTCGAGCAGTAATGGCACAGCTCAGCAGTGTTAGACCTTTAACATGTCATGGTTCAGTATTTGGTAGCATACCATATTTCTTTTTTCCTCTTTGTCCCATTATGTGTGTCTATGTGTGTTTGCATATTAACATCAAAACAATCTGCACAACATCTGGCTCAAATCTGATATATAGGTTGCAGCCATAGAGAGATACAAGTCCCTGAAACGTTCATGACGTTGTGTCTATATAAATTAAACTTCTTATATTTTTTTTGTGATACAGATTTAATTTACAATCACATGTTGTACATAAGGCAAAGAAAGGGTTCACTTGACCTGGTGCCAGGCAGGATCACAGGTGCTCCCCTCTCATTGCACTAATCTGATGAAATGTGTTGAATGTTATTTGTACACTTCTGAAAAGCAGGCGCTTTATTGCAGCCGAAGCCAACAGAAGGCATGCCATAAGAGTGCTGACGGGAATATTAAGTGAGGCAGGCCCAGCCATATAGAATATAAATGAGCTTATTTTACACTGCAGAGCTCCGCAAAGCCACGCACCCACTTCTCTCTTTGTAATAAATCATTCCCATTCAGACACCCTCTACTCTTAGGGCATTGTTTAATACTATCTGCAATGGAGGGGGAAATAAATCGGTTTACATTGCAAAAAAGGTGCTGTAGTTGGAAAGAATGATCTGATGATGAAGGATAGAATAGACTTGACTTATTGATGATAATGAATTTGCAGATGGGAGAATGTTGCATAGACTGTGTCATGTGGGAGTTGTATTAAAACGGTGGGAACTGGAGTGAAATCCCAAGTAAGCAGTAAATGTAGCAGAGTAAGATTTTCTGAAATGGCATTTAAGTCCCTATCCGGCCCTTTCAGTAGTAACATGTGAAAATGCCATTTATGCCTAACTGGGGAGAACGAGAAATATTTTCTCTGTGGTAAAGACAGATGAAGTTAAGTTTTATATATTCTTGTATACTAGACAGTTTGCTAAGGATTATGAAGAAAAAAAAATGTTGTAACTGAAGTTTTATTGATCGTAATATTATGGGTCATGAGTGTCTGTGTATCAAGCAAACTTTAATGCAGATCTATTTGTCTTGCCATCCCAATTTACACTGTATAGCATTTGATACTGAAGATGTGAAGATGGGTTGTCGTGCATCTTCTTCAGCTGTTAGTGGTCAAAATATTTAGCTAATGTGTGCTTACCTACTGTCTACAAATGAAATGAAATGTTATTTGTTATAGGTGCACAGCAAACCTAAAACTATAGATACAGAAGATGCAGCAGCGCTTGTTCGCATGTTGCAGGAGCAGTGTATTGTTATTCCCAGTAGGACTCTACAACTAATATGCCAAAAAGTGAAACTATGTTTTTCATGGCCATTCTTTAGTGATGTTGTTAAAGACATTTGATTTGAGAGGGAATATTACAATAACTAACACTACTGCTGCTTGTTTTTTTATGCAATTATTATTGGATAGTTTAGAATTCAGAAATCATCATTGTAAGTTCTGTTCAAGTTTGCTAAAGAGTTGCATTACCAATAAGTGGTTAATGGACAGTGTTTTAAATGACATGATTGTGCAGATCCTGGTCTTTAATAGATTATTTATGAAGGCTGTATCACAGTACAGAGCATTTACCCCTGAACTGGATGATTTTGACCATTGCAGGAAGCCCTAATGCCTTGGTAGTGATCTGCTTGCTCTGTGTCCCTATTATAATGCACACTTAAATAAGTAATACCATGCAATAAGTAAACCTCATACCTCATATCGTAAAAAGATAGAAACCCTTTCAAATGAGTCACTGGAGGGCTGTTTCTCTCAATTTAAAATGCTCTCAAAATCAATATAAAATGGCTCTATTTCGTATGACAGCCCGAGCTTTGTTACAATATATGAGTATGTCTTTAGCAGAGGAAGTAAAACCCCTAATTTAGCTTGCAATAAAACCAGCGGGCTTGGAGAAACTGATTCTTTCCAGAGCATTAATCATAAAAAATTAATGTATATCAAATATTTAATACAGTAGAATGTACAACTTGTATTACTATGGCTTTCTCCAAATCGATCATGTAGAAGAAAATCCATAATTAAAATTATGCTAGCAAGGGCAAATCATTAAGATTTCTATTCGCCTTCATGCTTCAGGAAAATGAAATATAAGCCCTGCCAGTGATGTATAGGCTATTAGAGGACGGAATAAATTATTACTGACTCCTACAAATGGTTATATTACAAAATTATAGGTAAGGGGAGGTAATTGTCATGGTTCCATTTATTTTCTGATAAAACAAGGTCACCTGGGCAGTTGTTTTTGTCTAAATAAAATGTTAGAAAATGTCGCTATGGCAACTCTATATATTTCTTTCTATTTAGCAAAGAAAACACTGCGTAATTCCGTGCTGTGCTTTCATGTCTTTATATTCTTGATATTGTATAGATCTGCAGGCGCTATACTATGTACTATAGGGACGTTCCTTTTGGTGGTATTTCGCCTTTATCAGCACATACCTCCCCCTCTATCTGCACAGCTCTGGTTCCTCTTTGAAGTGCTTGAGCCTTTCAGAAGAACATAGGCAGATCAAACAGAGCGATACCAGGACTTTCATAAGATATGTGATTTCTGCTGCAATGTCATAGATTTAATAAGAGTGATCAATGCCTATAAATAATATATACAGGCTATTTTATGCTTGTGTTTGGGATTAAAGAACACAGAATAGATTTTGGTTTGTGTTTAATCCTATAAGTAATGTGAGCAACTGTGTGAATTATGGCATTATATCAATATTTAAAGATCCTATATTACACAAAACTGACTCTTGTGAGCTTTAAGCCATGTTATAATGTTGTTATCTCCTCAAAAACATACCTGGACTTGTGTTTTGTTTCATTCACACATGTTTGAGTAATCTTTTATTATTAGTTGGTCGACATCTCCAAAGCTCCAAAGCAGAAGTGGTAGTTTTCAAGTTAACATCTTTTTACCTTTTGTTCAGTAGAGATTGGTAATTCCAGGGTTGAAATAATCCAAATGATTCCAGTGAAGGTTTTTGGAGTTTAAAAACACAGTGGAGTACTTCCTGTATTACCACATGACATCACAAGGTGAACAGAGTGTAAAAACACAGTGGAGTACTTCCTGTATTACCACATGACATCACAAGGTGGAACAGAGTGTTTTCTGTTTGAGAGAAGAACTCAGCCTAAATATGCAGGGTTTGTATATTAAACATGTGTGAATGAAACAAAACACAACTCCGGGTATGTTTGTGATGAGGAAACAACAATTTAACATAGATCAGAAAATACCGTAATATGGGCCCTTTAAACAAAATGCATTTAATAATAATAATGATGATGAAGGAGGTTGGTGAGATAGGGAGGGGCCAGGTTATGAAGGTACTTGTAGGTTTAGCTTTATTCTCCTGTAATCAAGATCATTGCTCCAAGAATTCTCGTTTTCACCAACCCCCCATACACGCGCACTCCTCTGTACTTTGTTCTCCATAACCAGGGCTGTCAGCATGGTCTGACAGTGCAGCACGTATTGCAAAGGGCTACTGGCAATTTAAATCAAAGTTATGATTTAAAATGTCAAAAATTTAAAATAATGATCCACAGATGTCATAGATTATAACTAAAAGACACTATGATGCAGTCTTCTTTAAGGGTCCTGTCATTTATTTACCTTTACAACTAAATATTTTTCCATAACCAAAGATTAAAAGTATGCATACACGATTGATGAAAGCGTTAGTAGAATTACAAGTCAGTACTTCTTTAAGGCATAAAATCTGTTTATTGGTGTATTTATATTCCACATTTATCAAGTGCTAAAGTGCAGCTCTGAATTAGCTCCATTAAACACACTCTGCTCTCAGCCATTATCACCTAGCATATGTGCCGTGTTCAAAATAAACCTTTTACAGCTTTTCAATGTATTCATTTGCACCAAATGTCACGGAGCTATAACTAAATAAGGCATGCACATTAAGTACACTGTTTACCTTCTCACTGAACCTACATGTTCATGTACATGCTAGTATTTTTGCATTCTTAAGGGTTAGGTGCACTAACCTTTCTGATGGAGGGTCCAACGCCTACTTGTCTCCATGTTGTGAGTTGTTATTGCTTTGCCTCAAATGTTTCACAATCTGGCATTAAAAATATTCCAACTACATGGCAGGTGACACCATCAGGTCAAGATGGAGGTCAGATCTGTAAAGAGATAAGCCCGCTTAAAGTAAAAATGCATGATATTTTAGCAGCAAAACACATGTAACTGAATAAATGCAAGATAGTTTTGTTATACTGTGAAACTTTCCAGGCAAAGCATTAACATCCCCATGCAGACAAGAAGGTGACAGACTCCCAGACTTTCTCATCTCAATTAGGCCAACAGAAACAAACAAAAGCAGGATAGAAGAATAGTGGAAATTGGATGGGTTGATGGGTTGATGGTTTTGCTGCTGCAGTGAACATGGGGTGGAGGATGCCAGAGAAAGTGTGGAGGAGAGGACAAAGACAAGGCTGTATACTGGCTGACAGCAACAGAGCCTTAATAAGATGTAGAATCAGTCAGATTTATATTGTGCTGGACAAAATACTCAAGTGCTACATAGTCTGTTATCCATTCACACTACCAGAGCAACACAAAAAAGTGTCTGTTAACAGCAGTGTGAACATCAAGGTAATACATTTTAATACATTAATGATTTTCCAATTAAACTCCATGCCTTTCTCAGCTCTATATAAGTTGAGCAGTTGCAGTCGTGGCCATAGAACTGCTGATCCAACAGCTGCTGTGGCTTGCAGATTCCCCCCACACTTCTAAATCATTTATAAATGTTTACTCAATAGATACTGTATATGTAGCAAATCCTCTTCAGCATCACCATTTAGACAGGCTGCATTGGCTATGGCAGACCTGAGCTGCACTCTAAACCAGGCACATGAAAAATGAAAGAGAGCAAACAAGAGGTTAAGGACCTCGGATGCACGGCCAGTGAACTCTGGTAGTACTGAGGGATTCATAAAGATCTCACTCTGTATTGTCTTTATATTTTTTATTGCTTGGCTTCAAATGACATCACAACATTCTGTACACCAATAATATTTAACACTGGTGGACAGCTGGAATTAATGTTGTTAAAATGCAGATTTTTATTTGTAATAGTGAGTAATTGGGGTCTTGTCGATGTTGAAGTTAATTAGTGATGTGACATTCGTGAACGAGTCGGCTCTTTTGAATGGTTCCTTAATGTGAAATGTTGGATTGGGTTCTCATTTTTTAAAAGAGCTGCTTTTTCGTTCTAATTTGTATGCATTTTTATACTGATTAACACTGAACTGACACAAGAATCAGCACAGAAGCAGAGCAGGTGACACGAGTGAGAGCTTTGTGCACAAAAAAAAAAATTTGACATCAAAATAACAATTAGTTTAAAAATTGTTATTTTATTATTGTGCAATGTTTTATTTAGATTATGCATCATTTCAAAGGGAGCACACTCCCACCCTCAGTTTAAACCATTTTAAACAGATCTGAGGCGTGGTCATTTCTCTCTGTGATTAGTTTGTTGTTAAATCGGCTTCTGTCATATAAATACATAGTAAAAGAGCCAGGTTTTTGTTGAAATGACTGGATTCAAAAGATTCGAATCCCATAAAAGAGCCGAAAGTCCCATCACTAAAATGAATCTTGGGTCTAGTTTCAATATTTGTGTTTTTACTTTTTTGAAATGGCATGCTATAGTACAATGTTATCAATCGGAAAAACCGACTCTTCTAGAAACTGAAAATCTAGCCAGTCTCTGTACCACTTACTAACCAGCTAACCAGTGACACCAGCATCAGTTTTTAGCAGAAAACACCAACAGCCAGCTATCAATTACTCCCAATCAGTTAGGAAAGGTTGGTGAAGTGTGTTACTGAAGAACACAACAACACTATGTACTGGTTATAGTTGGATTTGAACCATGAAGTTTGTGGTTGGATGACCGCTATTTCCCATTTGCATAAAACATTTTCACCAATGCCTTTTGTAGCTTTCATTTCTTTTCACTAAACATATCTGATGTGTTTTTCCTTATTAAAATCAAAGTTATGGAAAGGTCCACAATGTTTGCACATCTTATCCACGGGAGTTCCACTTTAGCAGAAAGAGCTAGAGACAAATGGAAAACACTACCTGCTGTCTCTCACAATGTCTATCCCCAGTGGCCGGATTTCATCTCCTTAAAAGGACCCATTAACTCCCGGCGACAGAGAAATGAATTCGCTCTGTGGCCGGCTCCGCTCCTCATTGGCAATCATTAGTTTAGCGCTCCGTAATCACCCTTTTGTGCTGCATGTTCATCAGCTGGCTCTCTGCTTGCGTTGGGAAAGCGAGGCCACTATCATCAAGGGCAGCATGTGAAAATTGCCCCATAAAACAAAAGTAATACCCAATAAACCAGGCAAGCAACTGGCAGTTACAACATAAAAGTGAAGGATCACCCAGGTAGGACATGGTAAACAGGCGGTTATAGCTCAAATGTAATCCAAACTGCAACCTTGTGGTGCTGCTTTAGCCTAAGAGTAAGAGGTCTCATCTGTATACTGGGATGAGATATGGGCTGGCTAAAACTATTCAATATGGAACATTTTCTTGTTAAGGGTCTATGATGGCACTGAGGGAGTCGTTCCAACGGCCTGTTAAGATACAGAAATAAGCAAGAGGTGTTTGTGGTGGCTGTGAAAAGATACTATCTGTCTTCATTGAGCCCGCAGTTGATGAGAGAAGCCGAAAGGTAATTAAGTTTGATATGTTGCCAGCGCTCCCCTCAGCCCACGCTTTGGAAGTAACAAGCTCCAACTGCTGAAGCAAATGTTGAAGTTATAGCCCGTCAACTTATATTTTCTGTTTATTTTATCGAACTGTCAAAAAGAACAAACTTTGCCAACTTGAAATGGTTTGATCGCTATCCCTTTTCCCATCTGAATCAAGCTCAGTGCTAAGAGTGGTGTTATGTGCAAAGCTGACATGATCAATATAGCTATGATGTAGATAATGATTTGTTGCTGGTTACATTAAAAGCGCTGTAACGGAGTTTGACTGTCTTAAAAACATGCAAAGCTGAACTAGTTCATTTTAAATGGTTTGCAGTCCAAAGATATTCCTCACTTACTTTAGACGTTCCGAGAATTCGAAGTGATTACAAGCGAGTTTAAAAGCACTTTCACAACCCTCAGGAGCCAGAGCAGAGTTTGTCTTCACAGTAATGCAAACAACAACAAGCATGCTAACACGTACATCCTGATTCTCTTATAAATGAACGTTTTATAATAATATGCAGACGGTACACAGCTGACTTATTTTGAGTCAAGAGCTGCTTATACAATATATCTGTTCTGGAGCAATACAAATTTTGCTTAAAAACATGGGAAAAAATCGAGTATAGGCCATTTAAGCAGGTCTAGATACCGGAGCCAGTTGAAACTTGCCTTTTGTAAGAAATTTGCAGTTTTTTCTAAGCCTGCCACGATAACAAATTTTGGAAGTGTGATATATTGTTTAAGTAAATATAGACAATAAATGATAATATTGAAGCCAAACCATAAAGCAGAACTATCCCACAACAAAACAAAAACAAAACAAAAAACAACAAAAAACATGAGCTGCAATAAATAAGTAAATTGTATCTATAATGAGTCATAGAAGTTCATAATTCAACCTTCTACAGCTCAAATCTCATCACAGTACAGAAAAATAGCGATTATTTCCCCACTAGCACAATGAAAAAGTACTCTTCTTTATCTTTACTTATACAGGGGAACCCAATGAGAGGATCTGCGCTCTCTCTTTCATGGGCACCCTGTTTAATATATAATACAAACAGAAAAACAAACAAGTATATGAGTCTGTATAAAACATTAAAACAGGTGCAGGTGTGTGTATAAACCAGATTTTTTAATTGCAATTGTGCCACCAACATATCTAGTTTTTCTTTTCCTTGAAGTGTATTCCATTTTTTGTGAAGCAAAACAGCTAAAAACCCTCTTTCCCCTCTCAGTTTTGGTGCAGCTAGTCCTTAGCCTTATACAGTCATGTGATCTGGAATTAAATGTTCCAGTATCAATGATTAACAAGCAGGTGAGGTATTCTGCCAGTTTCTGAAGTAGTCCCTTATAGATACATGTCATACAGTGCTGTTCTCTTCACATAGACAGTTATGGCCAACCCACTTTTTCATAAAGAATACAGTGACTGCTACAATAAATATTGACTCTCCAAAGTTATTGTTGGATCTATCATGTTTTGAGAAATAAGTCAATATAATAATTATTGTGACAGGCCTATTTTTCCCCATTGCATTGCATTATTACAGTGTAACTAGTACACTCTTGAATCAAGGGTACAAACTTCTAACACTGTCTGCAAAATGGTCTGTGTTTATAGTTGTTTTTCTCCTATTTATGGCACAGACGTTTTAATAGTCATTTTAGATATTAAATTTTCTATTTCAAAATTGGCAAACTCAGCAACAGCTGTTTGTTTGTTTGTAATTGTTTTCAGCCTTTAGCATATGCCGTTTTTCATCATCCATGAAATTTAATGTGATTTTTGCAAGCCACATGAGCACCACTGTATTAAAGTCAACGCCTCAATCTTATTCAAGACCTTGGCTGCACTATCTTCGCAATTGAGTTAGCTTGGTCCAATTGATGTCTATTCAATGGCCAAGAAATTGAGTTTTGTGCCCGAAGCCCTGCCAACATCGCGGAATGGCGAGAGAGACCGACTGCGCGAGGGCAAGCAAGTGAATGAGCACATCTTTACCCTTCCATTGGCCCATTGTAATGAGCACACGCATGTTTATTTAAAATGTAACACCTGAGAAACTTTCAGCCCTGTCCAAACCTGGCACTTCATTTGTCCAGTGAACCAAAAGACCTAACTAGACGCCCATCATTCCTTCTCTATATGCAAAACTGGTGATTACAGCACAGGTTATAAATTGTGTTATTTTCTCCATCTCACCAAGAGCTGCTCAATCGTGGAAAGGTGATTTGAGCAGCCCCACAATTACATAGCCTTCGAGAGAAAATTGCTCACTTGACACTGCCAGGCTCCAATTGGTTCCAACTTTCTAGATGATGGCCAATCAAGCTTGTATTTATTTGGTCACATTTCCAGTCCAGGATTTGATTGAATTTTGGTCTCAATCCCTATCACTATCTGGCACTTGATTGTATATGCAAAGCAGTTTGATGAGTGCTTGTCTTGTTTGTTTGCTTTCTTGGAACACTCATCATTGCCAAGTGTGCAACTATATGGCACGGCGCCCCCCTGTGACTTGCACTTGTCATTGTTCTGTCGCTTTGATCATGCAGAGTCAATCTTCTTTGCATTCCCTGCCAGCCTTTTTGTGGATTGGCTAGACTTTATGACAGGGAGCCAAATTTCGAGCCGTCCTCTCCTTCACAAGCTAATCCACTCAGAAATGACCCTAAATTTGGTTCTGTTGTCATTATGCAGAGAATAACGACCATATGGGTCCATATGGCATGCTCAACTCAAGCACCATATGTTATCACAAGCAGCCTGTTGTAGTCATTTGAATAATATTGGAATCCCCTAATCGGACTCACGTTATTGCCAAATTCCTACACTTTTTGTACCAATTTAATAATGCATTGGTTTCATTTAGTGCTTCTCCTGATGCTCAAAGTCACTTTACAGTTTGGTGTGTTATTCATTTCTTCATGATGGTAAACTACTATTATAGCTCCTGCTACTCTGGGGCAGGCTCACAGAAGCAAGGCTGCCAATTTGCACCATCTTCGATCACCATCATACTCACACTATAGGCAAGGTGGTTGATATGTCTTCCGTGCGACTTGTGATGTGACACAATGGCCAATAGGCTATAAAAACATACCATTGAAAATATATTCAAGTAGCCAAAATAATTAAACCAATATAATCTAAATATGCACTTCATAACTGCTGCATCAAATTATATGACACACAAGTGGAATCTGTGAATGAATGTGAGAGTGAATGCACATGGTTCCCTACTGGTCAAAGACAGACAATGCTGACTGACATCCTTCAGTAAGTGAAATCAATCTCAGTCCAGACTAAAATGAACCACATAAAGTCTTTGATAAACCACCTTTGTTAATCCAGTCATACTGTTCAAGTTTTTGTATAGCCAAGAGTAAAATATCCACATGTGAAAACAGCCCCCTCACTCAAAGAAAAGACCCAGGTTTCCTTTCAACTCCCTCCAGGCAATAAAACCCCAGTGAGATCATTTTATACCAGCGCTAGTATGGTTACACTTTTATTACAACGTGGACAGGTAGACATGTGGATTGTGTGTGTAGAGTTTGTTCTTTATTTGGTTGTGTGGAGCCCCTGAGATGGTAATAATAAAAGAGGTATGTATGCAGGCTATTTGATTCAAGGCTTGTAAGAGGCTGTTTACACACTGGGGTGATGCACTTCCATAGGTGCAGTACCTTATAGAGAGAACAGAGCTTGTCAATAGAATCAGTATTCAGGGTATCACTGTATATAGAAGTCTCCCTTGAACAGATAAAATTTATTGGAACAATTGTTGGAAGAAGAGTGGTACTATATAACTAAAATGGCAAAAAAAAAAATAAATCTTTAGTTGCATCTAAGAATGTATTCTATTTGTTTTTTAATAACAACAGTACATCATATCTGGAGCGACAGTAGCTCAGTTGGTAGAGCGTTTGCCCATTGATCTGAAGGTTGGTGGTTCAACTCCTGCTCTCAACATAAACATCATTGGTTGAGCGGTCAGATCCACTGCCCCACAGGTGGACAGTGCGATTCCAGCTCCCACAGATAAATGCTATCATTGTGTCCTTGGGCAAGACACTTAATCCTCCTCGCCCCCAGTGTCTGCGTACACTGGTGTATGAATGCGTGTGTGAATGGGTTAGTGGTTTCTTGATGTAAAGCGCTTTGAGTGCCTTGAAGGTGGAAAAGCACTATATAAAAATGTGAACATTTACCATACGCGCATGTATAGTTCCAACTTTTCTTTGAATGTTGATAAATAACCATAACCCTAATACTTTTACAGTTTGTTCATTGTAAACTGCAATATTGATCTAAAATGACTTAATAATGGGTGGAGATAGGGGGTATGTGAAAACAGAACACAAATGCTCTGAACACTCAAGCCTCAAATGCAGGACAATGCAGAATTACTCAAACATGAATGATCCAAAATACAACTTTGAGTAATGACGAGGGAAAACCATTAAAACCATTATAACCTTATAGTTCATATAGGTGGACTTTTCATAATTTGAATCTGCATCTTTCCACTGTCAAAACATGTACAAAAACAAGAAAATATGGAATATTTCTACTACTTCCAATGTAGAGTCGTGAACACATAGCATTTTAATGTCACATTGCAACAAGTCCTATCCAGTCAACAATATCTTCTAGAGAGACAACTATGTGTATTTACAGTACAAACTGCAGATACAGATACACAACCTTGCAGCTATATACAGACAACATAAACATTTTAGCACACACCCCCACAGCCGATCCTTCTACACACTTTGACTTTGAAAAATGTCATTGGATCTTCTGACAACGCTGTCCCAGGTCAAGTGGTATTTCATATGGGTGCGGAGGCGGTCCCTCACTCCAGAGGTGGAATTAAAGGGCAAACCAGCAGAGCATTAAAGGAGAAGACCCAAAACAAACTTGGAGCATTGTTTCTCGGCTGTCAGTAGCAGGGACACAAAGATCCACCTTCAAAGACTCCACCGAAGATACAGTAAATAATTCAGAGCATGGCCAGGTATACACCGCTGGAGATCTGTCTGTGTTTTTTTTTTTAGTTTGTTCCTGACATGTCTCAAATAATATATGAAAAAAGTGCCAAATACTCAGAGGAGGACTGGATTTTTTTCTTTCTCCACACAGTATTTGTAAACATAGCTGGTGAGTTTGATAAGGTCTTGTCGAAGAAAGTCCACAGCCCTTGAGCTAAAATGGAATAGAATAAGAAATGGACAAAGCGCAGGAGAGAAAGCACTTTCCCTCATAGTGCAGTCCGTGCATGGCCAGAGGAGGTCTAGGTTTACTGATTGCTTGGTTAAGATCAGTGGTAATATAAAAAGTAAAACTGCTTTGTTGGAATCTATATCTCAGTGGTCCGTAGTTATTCTTCACTTACCTTATGCATTCCAAACATCCTAATTCAACCAAAATGACTTTATAACCTTAAGAGGCCAGAGTGGAGTTTTGTTGTCACAGTAAAGCTAACATCATGTTAACATGCACGTGACATAAAATGGTTTATAATTAGATGTAAACAGTACACAGCAGACTTATTTTGACCTCAAGTGCTGCTTATACAGTATATCTGAGCTGTGGCAAGACAAATTTAGTTTAAAATGGGAAAAATGAGGTATAGGGCCTTTAACGTGATTTTTTTATGATACTTGCTCATGAGTATCTAGTTTCGATGCTAGTTTTATTATTGAGTAGTACTCAATTTTCAATGACAACCCTATTTCAGAACGCTCAAAGTCACAAAGCCATGTTTTAAAATGATCTAAAAATATTAAATTTGTCTTGTTTACTTATTTACTTCCTCCTCCACTGATAATAATCCAATGACAATGTGTCTTGTCATTGAGCCTTCGCATTTCTTTTGTAATAAAAACAAGACCAAATACAACAGAAGTGTGTACACTTATAGTCAATACAGGAGCATACCATGCACTTGAAAAGAAGATAATATAATTATTTTGTCTGCACTGCACTCTAGCATTTGAAAAGCAGCCCAGGGTGACCTCTACACAACAAGTCTCTCATTCCATTAGACAAAAAACACTCCAAACTACTCTACTGAATCAAAATTAAATTCACTGCACTCCCATAGTCTGTATCAGCAGCGGAGCATTATCCCAGCAAGGTCATGTGATCATGTCCAGTCCTCATGACCTTTCATTACCTTTTTTTTTAACACTGGTGACAGACTAAATGTGACACTGGAAACTGCCCAATTCCAGCGGTGCTTTAACTTGTCAGCCGTTCCACACATTCTATTTGTTGTGGAATTTCTAATAATAAGAACCTAAAAAAATATATAAAATCAATAGAGAAGTTGTCTTGAATCAAAAAATCAGATTTTTTGAATCAATTGTGCACAATCATCAAAGAGCTGTTGCCCCTAACAGTGTCGTCTCGCCCTCAGCTCCCAAATGAACATACAGACAGTGTATTTATACCATCAAAATAATCGTACCAGTTTTAATCTAGTCCAAGTGGCTCCAGGCCACTGGACACATCGTCTTGCAGGCTAACAAACAAGAGATATACGTGCGTAACAACAGATAGTATCACAAAAATTAGGTCAAAGAGACAGGTAACAATACATATCAATGCAACTAAAGATTTAGGGCAAAGAATGCCATAACATATTACATGATAATGAAAAGTGCAATACGTAACTTTTCTGATGGAGGTTTCCTCACCTACTTTTTCCCCATGGAGAATTGCTTATTTGCCAGTAATATTCCACAGTATGGCATTAAACTTATTTCCACGGGGACAAGCAGTTGGCAGGTGATACTAAATAAATGCAAAATAGGTTTAATGCCACACCATGGAACAAACCAGGTAAAGCAATAACATCTATATGGAGACAAGCAAGTAAAGTTCCATAGTGCATCTTTAAGGAGACTGTACAGTGTTTCTTAACATGTAGTAAAAAATCATGAAATACTGGGTTTTCTTTCTTATAAAACAAATACATGTTTTTGTTTGTTTGTTTGTTGTTTATTTATTTTCCCTTTGAAAATCCAGAGTGGTTTTGTGATATTCTCTGCTGTTTTTACAATTATGCACCAATGGGGCGTGTTTTATGGAGCTTGTCCACATATTAGGCACATTCTTTAACTTGTTAAAACCTTTAATAGTAAAAGAAAATTCATATCTGCCAAATGGATCATATCTGGACGACAGAGGGATTACACAGACATCTTTTCAAGAACAACGGGAAAACCTTTAATGCAAATAATTTACAATGGTAGATATCTGTTATAGCTTACCCTTAATGTAACCTTTGATATTCTACTCCCTGTAAATAAGATCCAAGTTGTGTGTTTTCGTAAGCTAATTTTCTCCCCAGCTCTCATGGTTCAATGTCAGCATAATTATCCACTCCTTTATGTATCAATCTCAGACATGAGCCTCCTGTATAAAATATGGAGCCTTTACTTTGATGTGCAGCTATTTGACAAAACTCTAGGGGCCTGATTGCTAAATAAATGATGACAAAATAAACAGAATGATAAATGGAGAACCCCCCTCCCCTTGTGTGTGCGTGTGTGCGTGTGTTTGGGGCGGGGGGAGGTGGGTCTCCTTTCATGCTTGACCATGTGTTGACGGCGTGTCTTTAATTAGCCGAGGTTGGACTCGGACGATAATGGCCGGAGTGGGGAAAACAGCATCGGTGTTATTGGGCTAATCAGAGGTTTAAATGAGCTTTTGATGCGCTGTGCTGACAGGTGTAGTGCTATGATACAGAATGGGGAGAGAGGGGCCAGCTGTGTTTGCAAGCACTGTCCCAGAACAAAGAGTGCCTTGTCATACGGGCATGATTGATGTGGCTGTAGAGGAATAGTTAGGACATATATTTACATGGAGCACTGGTGGGACACGAGGCAGTCTCCCGGTGCTCTGATTTGTACAGGACACGTGTGGGCGGGCTACGGTCAAATGAGACACTCTGGTGCCTAGTGCTACAGCTTATGCTTCATGTGAGGCAATTAATAACATGGGATCGGCTCACATTAAAACAGTTGCATTTTACAGTCAGAGTTGGTAAAAATCTGCAGTAAATACATAACAAAGTCATTTTGGAAAGTGAAAAATTGACTTTAGTTGCAGATACAAGTATAGGTATGTCCATAGTTGCATTAGTCAGTCTGCATAGATAATGGGGCCAATGCCGACGTATATAATATATATGTATAACACAGCCTTTCAAGTGCTTTCCACAGACTTTTTCACAGGGATGGTTTTCAATTTTAGAACTGAAAGCTCACAAAGTCACCAAAAAATTGATTACCTGACAATGATTTGGGCGGTTAGTGCATGTTTACTTTGGAGTTTACATGTGTTTACATTAGCGACCAGAACCAGTATGGTGGCAGGTGGCACAAAACGTTTGTGGGTTTTAACCATAATGATGCACAACATATGTTTTATTCAATATTGCAATATGTTTTCTTCTACTTTATAACAGTAATAATCACAAAAATTGAACAAAGTCAATTATTGCATTAATATAGTCAAAATAATGTCTGTCTTAACACATTTTAAAAACTTCTGTGTCTAATCTTAGTGAACTTGGTATCACCCCATTAATCAAATAGAGTGGGATAAAACACCGTCTTTACCAAACAAAGAGTCCAACCCCAATTCAATGTTTTCCTTCGTGGTTGCTGCGGCCAGCCCTGCAGATTCACATCACTAAAGACACATTTAAAAAGAATATCAATCTAAAAGATGAAGGTGAGTGATCCCCTGCTCTCTGATGGCTCTGTGTATGTAACCCCTTTACACACACTCCTCTGCTCTATTCTGGGCACCGTGGATGAGACCAGTGAGTTTGGGGCCGATTTGAAGAACAATGAAGTGGATGTGCTGTTCTATAGACTGAATAATGAGGTTGTGAGCTC
>KN483779.1:59799-70514 GCA_000787095.1 Periophthalmodon schlosseri | reverse complement strand
ACAGTAACATTTACCTGCAAAACATTTGGAACAGAGATTCATAGTTTTTCTTGACCTGATGAGAGAGGGATATAGCGTGTCATTTTACAAATGACTACATTTGCCCATAACGACAAAGCAGAAGACACTGAAATGTGTTAACATTGTTTTGGTTAGACAAAATTTTACAACCTTACAAATATATCTATATCTATATCCTTCATTCATATGCATTTCATGATGTATACACCATTTCTGAACTGAAATGATAAGAACTTTAAAACACTTTGTTATGCTGGGTCACAGAAGCTTTTTAGATTTCAGGGGCACTCATTTTTGCCAGCAAATGTCTCTGTCTCATCTCGGAGCCCTACTCTTATTTCCTCTCAGTTCAGTCTTCCCTGTGAAAGCACTGAGTGTGACGGTCGCTGCTATCAGTCACATCCTATTTATTTTGGGTGCCTCATTGCACACCTTTGTCCCCATTTTTACATGTAGGGTCAGCTGCAGGCGACCCAAGGACTGTCAGTCCACTCCTGCCTTCTCGGGCACACAAGCAGTGTAGCACAAATGAAGGAAGAAATGAGGATACTCCTCATCAGGCACAGGCAGGCAGGCGGGAAGGAAGCCAATCATGATAAACAGCACTTCCCGTTGACAAGACCTCATATTAACACTAATCAAAAGGTTAATTAATGAAAGTTAAGGTGGGATGCTGTAAAAGTAACACAAACTCCAAACACCATGATCAGTACACTGAGGTTAAAGTTAAATACGAGGGCAAACTGATGAGAGCACTCATCAGGTCATTTGTGTGTGGTGCTAACATTGCAAGTTTCAGTTTCAGCTACTTTCATTAGAGACTTGTGAAACATATGACATGAACATGAAAGGCCAGCAGCCGATCCACATAAAAGTTATTAGTCAAATGGGGCCCTGTAATGTTTGCCTTTGCTGTGTCAGTTAATATGCTATTAGAGATCACGTAAAATCTTAGAGCATCATCAACATATGTCTCTGCAGCAGCTAAAGAAGCCCAGTGCCAATGTTCTGGCATTAAAGGCCAAGCAAGAAAAAGTTTAGCTCAATTTGTTCACCTTTCCAAGTATGGCTCAAAGAGCATTTTATGACAATAATGGTGGCTGCAGTAAGAAGCAATGGGAAAGGACATGCCAGGATTAATTTAACAACTCCAGCTAAATGCCAGACACAATTACAGCTTATGAGGCAAAGAGAAGATCAACCATTAAGGCTGTGTGGAAGACAAAGGAAGGAATTAGCCTAGTAATAACAATGCATTATTTTCTGAATTCTGTCAGGCTCAGAACAAGAACAGGTTTAGTTTAACCTTGCCAGTACATAAATGGTGTGTGGTTGTGAATAATTGGGAGAAAAATAGACAAATAGTCAGAAAAATAGACAAAAAATAGGCTACACATTGCATCATTGCCATTACTTAGCTTAGGCCTGTGCTGTTGTATTTTTATAGTTTATAGTCAATTTAATGATAATCCACAACTAGGCCTAGCAGTTAGTTACTGTGTTGTCCTATTTCTAATTTAGCTCAAGTTCATACCATCAATAGTAGGCCACTGTATTAGATGTAGTTAGATCTTGTGGTACACGGAGGGTCAAATATTTTCTTAAGTGGTGTGGTTTGAGAAACACTGATGTACAATGGTACAATCCACCAAAGACACTTACCTATTTATTTATTTCATCTGCCCATAGTACAGTAGATAACCATAGTCATAGCCACTTATTGTACAAATAATATAATAGGCTATACTGAAGTCACTTTACCTTCAATTTATTCTTGTCCATTTCCTGCACTGTTCATAGCCACAGTCATAGCCACTTATTGTTCAAAGTTGTGTAGCCTTATAGCTTTACTCTGCTGACAGTGTTGTATTAGTTTTTGTCTATTATAAATCTTTATAGTAGGCTATAATTTATCTTGATTTTGATTGAATGTTCCTATTTTCCTGCAGTTCTAGACCTTTGTGTTGCAACACTGTAATTTTCGTACTGTGAGACAAATAAAGGTTTATCTTATCTTATGTAGTTGGCCTACCCTATGCTCAACTGCTTAGATAGTTGAGACATTTAGCCTATAAACACATCAAAGATAACAAAAGTGTAGGCTAGTAGTTAGGACAACGAATCACCATCTTAGAGCTAATTATAATGTTACAATGTTTTACTAAATGTGCAGGGGAATAAAAAAGTTCAAAATGAAAAAGTATGAGGCTTAAGTAGAATGGTCTTTCAATTTTGGACAGGACGCGTCTTTGTTATTGCTGCTTTATGCTTTTAACGTGCCCCACGGACATTATGATTGTCATATTACCTGGGAAGCGTGTGAGCTCAGCATGACGAGGAGAGTTTCCTGGTTTCATGTAGGCTACCAGCTGGTCTAGCCACAGTGCTACCGGAGCGCTACTAACAATGGGGAGGGGATACAAGGAAAACCGCTCATCTCGTTCGAGCTGCTAGGCTAGTGGCTAGCCAGCTTGCTAGCTTTCCGTGAGTAAGAAAGCAAATAAAGTCAAGACATGTAAGACATTGTTGTCCTTACCCCCAGAACCCACAGGGACAGCGCGGGGCTACAATGTTTACGTTTGCCGGGGGCTTTCTGCCTTCGCTCCCCGTGTCCCCCATGTCGGTGCTGCTGTAGGCTGTCCGTAAGCAGGTGAATCCGGGGATAGTGTATGGGCCTCGTTTTGCGTTTTAGATCCTTTACCCCTGACAGATGGGTACCTAGATAAACAAAAAAAAAATACCATCCGGGGTTTCTGTGTGTAAAAGACACCGATGAATAGAAGAGCCGTCAAGCCCAACTCACACAGTCAGCTACCCGATCAGATGGAGCTTGGAAGCGACCACTCAGTGTGTGTGTGTGGGTGTGACAGATGCACGGTCACGGTGTGTGTGTGTGTGTGTGTGTGTGTGTGTGTGTGTGTGTGTGTGTGTGTGTGTGTGTGTGTGTGTGTGTGTGTGTGTGTGTGTGTCACTCGAAATGTCCGAAAAAATCCTCTCCCCTGTTCTGTTGAGGACACTAAGGTAGGTAAAGTGGGATAAAAAAGAAAGGAATTCCCCATTTACTGCATGAAATGCATGTAAGCAGTCGCGTTTACTCAAGTTTTAGTGCTTAAAAATGTTGCTGTGACCCAAAAGACTTGATATGATCAAATTCTTTTGAATTGGGAACTAAATGTCTTCCAAGTCAACCTAGTCTGGGTAAAATCATTTTTGAAAGTTTTAAAATTTTCTTTTCACTGAAATGATCAAGAACCTTAGACATTTCTTTTTCACACTAAACACAGCAGTCGCCTAATATTTTTCATAGAGCACAATGGCCCAGGACAAAGAGCAGCTCACTTGTTTCTGAACCAATTTTGCACACTCTTTGCAGCCTCCCCAAAACATCAGTTGTTTCAATAAAGCATTTAATTGTGAATGTTTAAATTACAGGATAAGACAGTGGCCCTGTTTTGCAAAGGAAGTTTAATTAACTCTGGGTCTGAGTTAACTCATGGTTACACTCAGACAACTCAGTTTTCTGTTTTACTAAACAGGTTTGGAGCAGAGTTATAAAACTCAGAGACAGTAAACCTTGAGGTTAGCAGAAGATACAAGACTTTATTAAAGAAAAGAGGATTCACTGCTATTTTAATAGATCCATGAGTCACTGTGGCAGCTGTAAACCAGAGGAGGCTTCCATCTTCAAGGGCCAGGAAGTCATGTGACTGTGGATCAATCAAGATATGTGGAGGAGCACATTGTTTAATCAGTTTATCCTATTTTGTTATGAAGGTTCAAATCATTTTACTCAAAAGACCTACATAGATTTTATTTTATTATTTTTGTATTTATTTTGCACTCATATATCATAACAATAAAAAGGACACAGTATATAAAAAGCAGGCACAAGAAGAGGCAAAACCCCAAAAGGGCTTATATTAAAGCCTCCGCTTTATGAATATATAAAATTGAACATTTTAGCCGTGCATTGCACATACTGGATAAAAAAATCCCTCGCCACGTCGACAGCTTGTTTGTAAAACGTATCTAGTCCTAGGGTTTTGGTCCAAATGAGCTTGGATTCAGCATGCCATACCTAGACACCTTGACATTCAAAATTATATATTTTTTGGGATACGGTTTGCCCAGCACACGCTATTTCCTGTTTTTGTAATGACTTCTCACAACCACGAGCATTGGCCTACATAGGTCAAATCTGAATAATAACTGTGTGATCCCGGCCTGAATCTAATGGACTAATAACAATATGACCAGTCTGCACTATAGTGCCCCCTAGCTTATACATAAAACATCAACATTATCTGATTTGTATGAAACTTGGGGATTAAATTCTTCGCATGAGGGTAAGAAAAATAATCTATTATGAACATAGGGCTTTTTCTATGGTTGGCCAGCAGGGGTGCAAAGACTGATGAAAAAAAACAAAACAAAACCTGCTTAGTCCCACCCGGTTGAAATTTGCCTTACTTACACACTGGCTGACACCAGCTAAATTCATAATTCACACGTAATGCTTAGTGCTATAGTGCCACCAATGGGACTGGGGAACACAAACAATCACTTTGACAGAAATGCTTCAAATTTTGGAGAAAATTCCTTTATTTGCCCCTGATTATAAAACATCGTTAGACCCATGCTCTAATTTTTACAGTTTTTGCTCTAGGGTCATCCAAACCATTCATCCATTCAAAGTGAATGGTGCTGTGACTCAAATCAGGCAATGGAGAGGAAAAGACCCACTAAACATTAACCAAAACACACCCTCATTGGCAGAGTGCACCTGCTTGTCAAAAATTAAGTCTTATAACAGTATTTTACATGGTACACACACAGCGCCGTCTAGAAGTGGACCCCTATGGGAGATGAGATGGGCAAATTTTGGCATGAGCTCACACACTTCAGAGCAGTGATAGAGCTCCATGACACAAGCCTAAAAATGAATTGAAGCACTGCCCTATGATGAACAGGAAGTCGGCCATATTGGATCAAAAATCCGTCACTGTTTTGACAGCGTGTTCACAAAACGTGTCTAGTCCTAGGTTTTTGGTCCAAATGAGCTCAGATTCAGCATGCCATATATAGAGTGTAAGAATGTTAATTTCTGGTGTAAACGTCAAAGAGGACCAGGAGACTGAAACATAAAGACAGAAAGGTTTTAATGAGTTCCACACAGGTAAAGTGAACAATGAAGCAACGGACTCTCAGGCAAGGATAGGAAGAGAGTCCTGAGATGTTCATGTTGACAGCTTTTATAGTCTCTTAATGTTAATGTGTGTGTGTGTGAGGCGGGTCCTCTTCTGGTCAGAAGTTTTAAGCAAAGTCAAACAAGGTGAGTGTTTTATGACCCTCTCAGAGTAGGGGTCATACATTCCTTAGTGAGAGGGGCTATAGATAAGAAGTAGCCTTAACCAAAATGACCAGAACACAGTTGTTATCTTATTGTCCACATGTCCTTGTAAGCTTCCACTGGTCTCTATAGCGTCTTCTTGAGTCCACACGCATTCCATATCCACTAGTGGACACGTGTTATTTACCTTAGCATTAGTAAATCAAGATACCAGTTTGATGTAGTGCTGCACTGCTAGAAAATACCTTACAAGAGGCAGTGCAATAAAAAATATATATCTTTTTTTTTTGGGATACTCCTTACGGTTTGCCCATAGTACACTCGCGAAAAACACCTTAATTTCCTGTTTCTTTAATGACTACAGGTATTGGTTGAGAGAGCTCAAAATGTAACCACTGTTACAGAATCCAGACATAAATAGAGCAAAGAAAAAAAGCACTGGACACAATAGCACCCCCTATAATACACATAAAAGATACAACATTGTCCAATTGGCTTTACCTTGCTCTGGTAGTTTCTGGCCAGCACTGAATCTCCAGGTGCAAAAATTTTATCTTTTGTTTGAATGTCTCTGCACTTTACTTGTTTTCGTTCATCTGCCAGAACAATGTGTTTTACTGCAGGAGGTTTGAGAAGGTCCAAGCTGGTACGAAGTTCTCTGTTGAATATGAGGCTTGCAGGAGATGCCTTGGTGGTTGATTCTGGAGAGGTGCGGTACTTGAGGAGATACTCATGCAGTCTTTGGTGCAGTGTGCCTTGTCCTTGTGAGGCTTCCAGTGCCTGTTTGAGGGTCTGCACAAACCTCTCTGCTAAACATCTCTCCAAGCTCCTCACCAGTCGTTTCTGATGTAGTGGATTTCATGATAGCTACCTCTGGCTACTTGCTGTAAGCGCCAACAGCGACCAAGAACATTCGGCCCTCAAATGGACCCGCAAAGTCTATGTGAATGCGGTACCAAAGGTCCTGTGGAAAGTCCCATGGATGCAGAAGTGCTGCAGGTGGGTTGTTACGAGTCTTTTGACAAGTTGAACAACTTTCGGCCATGTTTTCTATCTGTCTAAACCTGGCCACCAAAAATAGCTCATAGCCATTTCCTTCATTTTCACTATCCCACTGTGACCTGCATGCAGCTGCTCTAACATTTTAGCACGCAGTGACTGTGGAATGATAACCCGCCTTCCCCATAGCAGACAACCTGACTGAACAGAAAGCTCTAACCTCCTATAAATAAAAGCTTTGAGGGCGGAGCTGTCGCATTTTGATTGCCCTTTGATTACCATGTCCATGACCCTAACAGGTCAGGGTCATTTCCGGTTGCCTTTTTCACTTGGGCAGCTGAAACTGGTGCCTTTTCCACATTTTTGAAATAGAAAATGTCCAGTGTTAGGTTCATGTTTGGAATGTGAGATGACGGCACCCACTCCATAGGGTGACCAGGCCAGCTGGATTGGAAGTGAGGGACTGAAGTGTGTGAGAACCTCTTAAGTGGTGATTGCCTTTTTTGCATTCTGAAAAGCTTTTTGACAGTCACTTGTCCATTTCCATTTCTTGTCATGGCATAACAGTTCATGTAACATCTTAAGCAGTGATGCAAGGTCAGGTATAAACCGACCATAGTAGTTCAGGAGGCCTAGAAAAGATCTCAGTTGACTCACATTTTCAGGTGAGGGTGCATCCACGATAGCCACTGTCTTTGAAGGAGCTGTGTTTAGGCCTTTTTCATCAATCACGTGTCCTAGGTACTCCACCGATGGTCTCAAGAACTGAGCCCGTACTGTTGTAGACTTTGCAGTGTGGCATCCAGGTTGCAAAGATGCTCTTCGTCGCTTGCACCTGTGCAGAGAATATCATCCAAATAAGACTGTACTCCCTGCAATCCACTCAGGATCTGATCCATGGCCCGCTGAAACAGAGCCGGGGCCATTGTGATGCCAAAAGGTAATCTGCAATACCTGAAAAGGCCTTTGTGCGTATTAATCGTTAGCAACTCATGTGACTGTTCATCCACATGCATCTGCAGATAAGCCTGGCTAAGGTCAATTTTGCTCAACTTTTGTCCTCCGCTCAGACCTGCAAACAAATCATCAATTAAAGGCAGTGGATATTGCTCTACAGTGAGCAGTGGATTTACAGTCACTTTAAAGTTTCTACATGATTGTATTCCTCCATTCTTTTTGGGAACTGGCACTATTGGGGTGGCCCACTCACTGGTTGTGACAGGCTCCAAGACTCCACTTTTAACTAAAGAGTCCAGGTCTGCTTCAACTTTATCACGTATTGCACAAGGCACTGTTCTGGCCTTCATGAACACAGGTTGGCTTCCTGGTTTGATGTGAAGTTTCACAGTGATTTCTTTCATGCTGCCTAATTCATCATGAAAAACCTCCTCAATTTTGACTAGGATGGCTTGCAGTTGTGAAGAACCGTTAGACAGCCGGCGGATTTCTTGCCAGTCAAGGCGTAGTGTTTTCAACCACACACGCCCCGTAATGGGAGCAAATTTTCCCTTGGTTATTGCACCAAACAATAATATCAGTGATTCCTTTCATGTGCACCTTGTGCCCAGTGTATGCCTTGAAGACTGTATCAAATGGGCGTAAGGGAAGGTGACCAATACACTGCTTGTAAACCTAATATGACACAAGTGATGCATTTGACCCTGTGTCTATCTGCATTTTGACTGGATGGCCCTCCAACTTGGGTCTGGCCCAGTAGCAATCTGTGCTTCCATCAATACTCATTACACGTATTGTGTTCACTGTGCTGTTTTCTTCAGAGGAAGAGCTTTGGTCATACTCTACTGTATTTACATTTTTTGTAGATAGTTTTTTCCTTTTTTAATTTGTTATAGTCTCTTTTATCCTTTTTCTTTCCTTTGTCTGTGCCTTATTATTTCGACAGGCACGCTCTACATGTCCTTTCTTTCCACACTGACGACTGTCCATTTCTTTGCACCAGCAGGCGGAAGCAAGGTGATCTGGTTTACTACACCTAAAACATGGGCCGAGTATTGCTTTGGTTGCTTGCAATTTTGTCCACTCTACCCGTTGTGTTCAGTTGTTGAGCTTCCTTAGATGTCATTTCCATTGCCACACTGATATCAATAGCCTTTTTAAGTGTTAATTTTCAGTTAGCAACTTTTTCTGTACTGCCTCATTTCTTAGTCCACACACCAGTCTGTCTCTTAATGTGTCATTCAACACATCACCAAACTCACAATGTTCAGCTAGTTTCCTCAAAGCTGCTACAAACATAGTGACAGACTCCCCTTCCTCCTGACTTCTTTTGTGAACCCGGAATCTCTCCGCGATGACAAGGGGCTTGGGTGAAAAGTACGTAGTGAGAGTGTCCACGATCTCTTTGTAAGTCTTACTGCCAGGTTTAGCTGGTTGCAGCAAATTGTGAAGCACGTTAAACATCTTTTGCCCTATTACACTCAAAAATGTGGGCTCTACTTTTTCAGCCTAGATGTCGTTGGCCTCCACAAAATAGCCAAAACGGTTCGTATACGAGCTCCACTGCTCCACATTTTCGTCAAAACAGCCGACTGAGCCAGTAACTCCCGCCATTTGCGCCTGTTTATACAGCTGCGCCACTTATTACGACTGTGCTACTTTCTCTAGCTTCCACGGTCCGTGGCTTGAAGTCCCTTTCACTTTTATGCCGCTCCGTTCTTTTCCGCTCACAGTAAATAATCCGCGAACCTTGGCGTGGTCCTGGGCAAAAGCACCGTCTATCACCTGAAGCACTGCGACCCGCAGCAAACTTCAGCAGCAGCACCGTGACCGTCGCAGGTTCAGACGTCCTCGTCGTCACTTTTGTTATATCTTATTTCTTATTTATTTTGTTATACCATATTTCTCAGGTAAATATAATGAAGAGAAGGAATGTTGGAACGACAGAATGTATTGCCTCGTGTAGCAGGCAGCAACACGCTTATAGCACTCGGCGTAATAGCGCATTAATACATTCAATGTTGTGTGTTTAGTAATACGTAACTACAGTTACAAGAGAGGGCCAAAATACATAACAAGGGCGGTTGCATGGGACGGATGTGCTTGCAGCTTTAATTATAATTGATTTCAGATTTTATAGTAAATTAGGTAATTAACCATTTTTTGCTAATCTAAGATGTTGAGATCTGTGTAGTTCATTTTTAAATGTATCCTACATAAATCTAAATTTAAAATGTACATAAATTAAACTGAATAGAGTATGATCCATGAATCTAATGATTTGCACTTCCCAACACACTTTTGTGCAAAAAGGGGATGAAAGATCAGTCTTGTAAGTCATTTGAGTAAAATAAGTTAAAGTATAAAACCAGGGGTCGGCAACCCAAGTCATAACCCAGGGGTCGGCAACCCGCGGCGCCGGAGCCGCATGCGGCTCTTTCATCCTTATACTGCGGCTCCCGTGGCTTGGGAAAATAGATTATAAGTATTTAATTGAAGTGTATTAAATTTGTGTTTGTTATTTTTTTTAAATTGTAGTTTAAATTGGAAGATTATTGTGGTCTTGAAATATTAAAACAAAATTATATTTTTCGTCGCTCAAAATTAGCGTCACACTCGCGGAAGCCAGTGTACCCGCCAAAACAAAACAAACACCGCTCATGCCTCACGGACGACAACTTACAGTCCTGCGTAAAGATGAGAGTGACTTCGTACAGCCCCGACAGACGCAGACGCTGTGCGCAGAGGTTCAGGAGCAGAAGTCTCTGTAGCACTTCATGAATTTCATAAGCAACACACTATAGCTGTTTATACAAAGCGTGAAGGTAAAAAAACAAAACAAAACAATATATACAGTGTTATCTTCATTTTAGATGTCAAAAAGTATTTGCGGCTCCCAGTGTTTTTTCCGTGGAAACCGGGTCCAAATGGCTCTTTGGGTGTTAAAGGTTGCCGACCCCTGGTATAAACGAATACAAGTCAAATCATGAAGGCAAGGCAAGTTTATTTGTATAGCACAGTTCGTACACAAAGTAATTCAATATGCTTTACAGAATAAGAAAGACGTTAAAATCATAATACAAACAAACAAATACAATCAAAACATAAATAATCAATCAAAATAACATTAAAGAAAGTGCAAGAGAAAATTAAACTCTTGTTAAGCCTTATTAAGTGCACCTGGTCCATATGTGAAACTCAGGGTTAGAGGAATAAAACCTGAGGGGTCCCTTGTTTACATTACTGGAGTGAAGCAGTCGGATTAATATGAAGCGCTATTGCTCATTCAGTATTTGTGGTTCTTTGAATAAAAATCAATTTCATTATTGGGTGAGTTTTGTTTCTAGACTAATTACCTTCACAGTAAGTACTCCTGGAGACAGATAAT
>KN483779.1:0-50815 GCA_000787095.1 Periophthalmodon schlosseri | reverse complement strand
ATCTGGGCCCTTCACGAGTGGTCCAACTGGCTCACTCCTGAGGGCAGGTATGGAGGCCGAAGATTTGACACAGCCTTTTTTATTTGCTCCTTGAAAGAGATACCCCATACACTCCAGGACCAAAAGGAGATTGAACTCTTCCAGGTTATTTCAATGCAAAACCATATGTTTTTTTAAGTTAACAAAATACTATTTGAAATTGAAAGTATTCTTTTAATGCTGTTTTATTTACAGTGGTCTACACCCTCAGAGGTTTTGCAGAATTATGAAGCCAGAGAAGTCTGGATTGCTCCACCTCAGTTTTATGAGCTGAGCCGTTTGTGTCGTTTTCCCTCACTAAATGACCTTCACAAGTTTGCCAGTGAGCGTGCCATAGAAGGCTGTGAACAGTGGCTGCCAGTTGTTACAGTTGAAGACGACAAACATATTTCACTATTACCAGGTATGGAAATTCAGTTTGAAATACATAATTGAATATTTTAAGTTTGTTATCCAGCAAAGATGTTGTGCGTTTGAATGTTGTCTTGGCGAATACACCATAGATTAGCAAAAGCACATCTTCTTAACAAAGATGCATTCTATTTGTATGTCTCTATGTTTGCCCTGTTTGTGACCACCTAACCTTTGTTCAAAGTGTGTTCTACTTGTATAATTTCAAGATGTAATATTGCATTTGTATTTATTGTTACTTGCTTTCCTCTCATTTGGAAATATTATATTTATTCCAGGCGACAAACTTTACCCAGTGAATGTATCAGAGTCAAGCACGGGACTTGATGGAGGTTCTGCTCTGCACCGTATGGTGATGGCAGATTTGTATGATATAAGACTGCAGATAAATATCACTCCCAAGTACAAGCACCTGCTGCCTGTATTACCTCTCAGCTCCAAAGGTCTGCTTTGATCTGGGCCTTCATTTCTTTTAGATAAATACACAAAGTGGGCAGCTCTGTTTAAAGGGATATTTTACATAATATATAAAGTCATCGGTCTCTTCTAATAGATGACAAGTTCCATTTCTCAAAAAGAGATGCCATATTTAAATAATTTTGAGGCTGTATTTTTTTTCTGTACTAACAACATTGGATTGCTCTGGGTGTAAGTCTATGGCATGAAAATGTTGGTGCAAGAGTCACTGCTGAGCTGCCAGCCCTCCTCATGATGACTTCCCACTCACAGCAGGGCTAAATTAAGAACTAATAACATAATATTGTCAATTAAACTGTATTACTTCTATTAGTATTGAATTTTTCTTTTAATATTATTGTTCACTGTTAAAGCATTTGCAATTTGAGAGTAGCATATGAAACATACCAGAAAGCACTTAAAATCAGAATTTTCTTATGCAAAAGATATTTGAGGTGAGAATATATGGGAGAGAAATACTGTATGTTTATTTAATTACTTATGTATTCCATTTTAATCATTACTAAGATGAAGAGATAATGGTAAAGTAATTACTGTTAAAACCAGATTCCAGATTAGAATATGTATATTGTATTTTCTTTTAAATTAAACTACTTAAAGCTACCATATGTAAGTTTATTTGTTGTTTTTACCAGTAGATGGAAGATGTGAAACCTGTTGCCCCTTACCCTCTCACTTGGCCTTTGTTCAAGCTCACCTGGACCGTTTCTCAATTCCCTGTATGCAGACTGTGTACACGTGTACTCCTGGGTACAGAGTTGTGGGTGCAGACTCGGAGAATGGACTTGAGGAGTTCACAAACACGCACTTGGCTCTCTCAGCTTTTGGGACAGGTGGATTTGATGACATCACACGAAATAAAGCTCATGTGGCTATAATAAAAAACAGTTGTAAATTTGAAACAATTAAACAACCAAAACACCACCCTTATCCAAATTATGCAAATATCCAATGTCATTTTAACCCATCATCCCTCTTCATTATATATTAGGCTAAATGTTTGATCTTTGCTTTCTTTAATCTCTTATTAGTGATAAATAACAAATGGTGAAACAGTTGGCAGTTTTATTTCTCTGCTGTGTTTCTAAATTTTATGCTGTATAAAAGTATTCAGAGTACTGTAATACATGCAAGGATACAGAATGCATAAACGGGCAATAGCTAAATTTACTTTTGTATGAATTATTATCATTGGGCAATATTTATAACTAATAATTAGGAATTTAATACTTAAATTAAATAAACAAATGAAATGTACAGGCACTTGTTCTAATGCTCACACAAACGAACAAATCTTGAAGAAGTCTGAAGATTTGAATTTATTCCTTTTCATAATGAATGACAGCCTACAAGTTTGTTTAAAACGTTTCGAGTCTACTGAAAAACCAGCTGCATTTGTCCTCATATTTTCATTTAACTAGATGAGCGTTGAGAAGAATTGTTAAAAATAAAACCATTTGATTGTTAACTGCGTTTATGCTTTGCGCGCTTTGCTTCGGCTTGACCCGCTCGCTCCGTGACGAGGCTGGACTTAGTGCGCGCGAAGGAGACGGTAATGGGCGGGACGCGGTGATCGTCCGCCGGAGCGTGCGTGATGTGAAGTGCGGGAAATATACTGGGCCGAGTACGGACAAGTCTCCGATGCATCTCCGGTAAAACGATCTTGGCAAGTTCTCATCCGGGGACTTCCAGTGGACTTGCCGAGAAGCGGACTTTGAATTGGAACATGACTTGGGCCGCGGAGCGTAACCTTTCACAAGTAGGGTATACATGAGCACCCAAGTCTGCACAAATATGTGATCTCTGGTCTTCTGTCAGACCAAAACTGGCACACCGTCAGAGAGAAGTAACATAGTTAGCATCCAATGGTGATATGTGAGAATACAACAGAGCCGGGTCAGCCAATCTAATCACAGATGGTAGCTTTTAATTTCCTATACCTATGGTTATAAGGTATATTTTTATATCTACATATGCAATAATCATTTAGTACCATATCTGATAAGTACTCGGATGACAGATTTGATACAGAGCTATCTGCTGTCCCAATCTATGGCAATAGCAATGTGCTGTTTATAGGACAACCCAAATAAAAGGGATGAATGCAAATAATGCCGACAAACCTCAAGTGTTTTTTGCAATGGAAGTGGTTCATGGTTTCTATGGCAACCCATAGCCTTTTAAAGCCAGTATCTTTGTTCACATAAGATTGTCTGCAAAGTGTCTCGTCTGTCTGTAAACCAGTCAGCAATACAGGAAAAATAGGCTGATTCATGAATTTTATGCATACTCAGAAGATGTGAGCTAAGGGACTGAGGGACCAAAGTTGGTTAAAAAAAACAATGCATTTATCATGAATCTTTTTAGCTGTGTCTATTTTGAGAGGCGTTTTTCAACATTTCCCTTTCAACATTTCTCCCTCTACCTACATCATCAATATGCTTTAGAACTCAACACTAGCCTACTTGTAATTTCTCACAAACTGACACTTGACAGGTCACAATTATGATAATTGTTTATACTTCTGGCATTATCCCATCTAACTCAGAAGGGGGAAAAACTTGTAAAAGCACTGTGTACAAGCAGTGTTAAAAGCAGATTTGTCTGTTGCCAGTGTGCATTACCTTTGAGTCCTAAATTAACACTAGTTGGATATATATTTTTTGTGGTCATTATCAAAATCTATGTAGTAATTTATGCTTATTTCAAGTCTGTCTCTGTAAAACTCCTATTTGTTTTTTTTAGACTAAAATCAGCTTTCACCTGCATTGGTTGCTTTCCGTTCTCTTAAAGCATTATCCACAGTAAGCCTTTGGCCCAGTCCTCAATTCATCTTGGGTCTATTCTAGGAAACCCTTCAAAGTCTCTTACAACTAAAACTATTAGTTAAAGCAAATGAGCTATTGGCTTCTAGCGCTGCTTTAAGCCCTCCTGGTTACATTTAAGACAGTAATCCTCTGTCTACAAGCATCTATTTTCTTTACTTGTGTTGTCATTTTTACATGAAGAAGCACCAGATCAACATAATGTGTTATCAATATAAATATATTTTATTATATGTACAGTACTTGAAACAGCATTCAACTGTATGTTTAATTTAAACCCTCTATTTAAATGTATTACATTCAATACTTTTTGCAAGAAAACCCTGAAAAGAAGAGAGTGTGTGCTCCCGGTGAAGGGTGCAGTATTAAGACTAAGTCTTTCAAGTCCAAAGGCTGCCATGATGCATATACTGTGATACGGTGGTTAATGGAACAGGCAAATCTTCTGGCTGTGAATTTACTATATTTCTAAAGTGTTCTTGGGAGTATATGAGGTGGAGCTGTTATGCTGAAAGAGCTAAAATTGATCCAGTCCAAAAGGTCCCACATTCGTCCCTATTCTGTCACTAACACATGACTTTGCTGCACTGAATTCATAGATTTATAGCATCAATCAAGGGGGATACTTAACAGTAGGCTACAATCACGCCTGGGCTTTTCTACAGGCATAATCCAGTTGGATTACGTTGTTTATATCACTCTGGTGGCCTGACTCAGGCACGTCATTTTATGCCATTTCCCCCACTTTGTTCCCAAAAGACAGCATCTCCTGGCCAGTATTTCCTCAAATTACCAGGCTTTCATTCTTATAAGCACTATACTATCTAATGCAACTTCCCAACACATTCAATCAGGACCCTCAATTTAATGGTCTCTGTTATTGCAAGTGCTGTTTTTCACACTACCGTTCCCATGGTAATTCTTGGAGCATTTGGATTTCAGGACATGTTGATCACTAGATATCCAAGCACCAAAGCCACGCCGACAATGACGAAGAAAACCAACACAGCGCAGATGGATCCCAAACCCGAGCCTTGACCCCCTCCGCCCCCGTCCTCTTCTTTGGGCTCCTCTTCGCAGATGGAGATGACGCCCACCGAGGAATTCCCCACGCTCATGTTGGACTTGAGCTCGGCGCCCGCCTCCTGCTTGGCCTCTACCGCCCATGGAGCCACCTGCACCTTCATCTCCATCTCCTCCATCATCTGGCTCACCTGGCCGATCTCGCATTGCAGCTCCCTCAGGTCGGCGGTGTCAATGTTGCTGTCTGCCTCATATTTCATATTCTGCACGCTCATGGCCCGCGCTGCTACTGTGGTTGTGCTGCCCGTCATGCCCGTCTGAATCAGGTGCCTAGTGGGCACCTTCAGTGGGAAATCCTGCCCTATTTCCAGAGAGCGTTTCATGTCCACCTCCAGCAGCTCCATGCTACTGGAAAACAGCACCCATAGACGCTCATATTCGGCGCGGTCCTCCTTGCTGATGCTCTTGTCTTTCAGCAAAGATGTCAATTTAGTCCTATTTGCCACGGCCAGCTCCTGGGCCTTTTTACGCGTCCTCTTCAGTTCCTCGCGTAAATTTTGAGAGTCTGATGTACTACCAAGTGCGATCACCAAATGCCTGTAGCAAGCGGTGACTTTGTTTAGAGCGTCCAGCATTGTTTTGCACTCTTCTTTTCCCATTGCTTACAAAAACGTCGTCTTCCAAATCAAAGTTAAGAAGAAACCGCGAGCTGTGGCGCCTCGAGCCACCGTCTTAGTTTGGTCCACACAGCTCCAGCTCAAATCCCCTCAGCGCAAGAGTTAAAGCAAATTCCTTTATATCCATACTCCTTCCTGTCTGAAGCAGCGCGCAGAGAAGCTTAAATATTAATACGTCCGTAACCGGCTTTGGGCAACAACATAACGCCACAGATCAAATCTGAATTCGCAGTTGACACTTGGTGGTGGTCTCCAGGTTTACCCAAAGAGGAACAATCACGGATTATTTTGGGCTGAGCTCGATGTTACAGGTGTTGGAGCGTCCGCCTTACTCACGGTGCTTGTCTCTTCAAAAATGATGCAAGTGATAAAATGAAGTGGACCTCTGCGAGCCGACGACGTCTGTGCCATACAATGACTCAAGACATGGTATAGTGCCCTTTCTGTCACAAGAGCTGTCCATTTATACATCTAATCGATGATGTTTAAATAGCTGTAAGCGCCTTCCAGGTCACATGTGCCCACAAAACACAGCTATTCTTCCATAGGCTGAAGGAGTGAGACGGCCACTTCGCTCCCATTGGTCATGACGCACCACCGTCAGGGTGAAGACAAATCTGCTATTGGCTTCCGTGTCACAGTAGGGGCGGGGCTGTGTGGCACATCTTAGGAGGCTGATAAAAAAACATCTTTGCTGCATTTTACAGTCAGTAGAATGGCATTCCTTTTTACATCCAGATAGTTGAAAATTACTTTTCCTCTGTTTATAGGTATTTCCTGAAAATATGATTATTCTTGTGCAAAATATAAATATGAATACTGCATCCAATGATAAACTGTTGGCATAACTTTTGAAACAACTGGATCTGCAGTTACTGCTGCCACTACAAGTCCTGCCAATATTACAGTATAATTCAATGGGGGGCCTTTTGGCTCCTTGTGTGAGAGGAAGGATGTTCAGTGTTTGCCTGCTTTCCCCTTTTTGCATTATTGAAGTGGATGGAGCCCAATGATCCTGTGACTGCGGTGTGAAGACATGGGATTAGAGCAGACTCCAAAATGACACTTCAAAAATAATATTGGCCAAAGCATGCATGTTCATGTTTTATTCTTCATGTTACATAGTATTTAGCATTTATAAATACTTCAACAAAGTCCTATCTTGTTTTGTAAGCTCTCAAGAAAAGCATCCTCTTTCCCCTGGATGTTTCCATGGCAACTCTGTCACCTCTTGACAAGTGTGCTTCAGTTTTTTCACAATACATTCAATTACTGCTGATAAATGACTCCAGGCTTCTTACACTCATTATCCCTCTACACTGGTCATTGGAAGTGTAGTTAACCTGTAATTGTCAATCCAGTGTGGAAGGACCGTCCAGCCAAATAGGCAGGTAGTTTGCAGTTAAATGAGTCATGAGTGTAGTGGATTTAAGTGTAAACTTCATGTTGGCTGAGAAGTAGGAATAAAGACAAACCTGCTGGATAGATGGGTCAAAAATAGATGATGGATTGAAAAAATATGTTTCAAGTGTGTAATCCAGATTCTAAAATTCTTGGGATTAGCACTATAATACCCACTAATGTATCTTTTAATGGACTCTTTCCTCTGCCAGACATTTTCATATGGAATCAATGCTTAAGCAGGAAATGGAGCCTGTCCCCACTCTCCCACGTGATAGATAATGGAGAGAGCATATAAAAACGTTTTAGAATCAAACAATACTGAGTGCTGTGCATTTCTTTTGTTGCCCTCTATTCACTCCATAATCCTTGTGTAAAATATATACTAAATAATATGTAACACATTACCATTATCCCTTTAACTTATATGGTTTAAAAAGTGATTACATGATGCACAGGAAAATTTACCAGGCTACATTGCAGTAAGTAAAATTGACATGGCACCCTAAACCCAAACTTGTTCTATCATTGCTAGATACACATTTCTGGCTTAATCCCAATATACACCACTAATCATGATCCCTTTAACCTTTAGTTTTTAGCACTTGGCTATGTTAGAATCAGACAGGATTAGCACTTGTCTAATCTCTGATCATGAAAATCTGACTTGATGTCTTGTGACTATTTTTGTCCAAAACAGTTTAGATTATTACTTGTGACATTAACACAGTAACAAGTGCTACCCATATTCTGTTCTGTGCAGTGAAAAGTCCTAAAAGTTTGTTGTTTATAAAGACGTGAGGTGAGAGATAGTAAGAAGAAGCAGGCAGAAAAGAGACAAGTGAAAGACAGAAAAAGAAGTATCTTTGTTGAATTATTGATGGTGCTCCTCCTCTCTCTGGTCTGTCAGCAGGCAGCAGCAGCAGCAGGGGGAACCATGAGTCACGCCTTCTCTCAAGGTCCAGACAGAGATATCTCAGCCTTAACTCACATTCTCGTAAATCAGAACTCCCTTGACTCACTATGAAGCTGAAAGATAAGCTTTCCTTAAAAGCTTCATATGAGTTTTGTATTGATTGTAACAAATGGATTTGCACTGAGGAATGCTGTAATGTCTTCGTTTGACTGCACACAGAGCCATCTAAATGAGAGAATTCCTTACATAGGTATGTCTGTGTATATGCAAAATGGCATATTTATGTTTTAATTGTAGTACATTAAAGAACACTGCTTGGGATGCAAAATGCACACTGCTCCAATACTTTACAAATGCAGAGAAATATGTAGGCTCTAATAATTATATTATTATGTGCTGCTGTATTATGCTAATCAACCTAGACTTTTATTTCAAATGTCAAAGTGGTGTTCTTTCACCATGTTGTTGTTGTTTATTTTCAACCATGCATAGAAAAAAACATAACAATAAACACAATAACAATTTAATACAGGTGATTTTTTTTCACAGGCATAAGAAAACCAACCAATAGTGAGTATTCATAATCCTTATATACAAGGAATTTTATACATATTCGAAAAGGAGTGGGTGGAACTACAAACTTAATTATTCCCACCCCTTTTTCCCAGTGTTAAATAACATATTTTATGTAATATGTTTCCTTATCATTTGACCAAGATATGTACAGTCATTCTATTAAACCTTATTTATGCAGTACTATTACCCTTCTGCATTATTTAACATCTCCATCTATTTCATATCTAAGAAAGTTTTTGTAATTTTTTGAAATGCTTTATATTTACACCTATTAATTCCACTGGCAAACTGTTCCATAGTCAATTCAATTCAAGTTTATTTATATAGCACATTTAGAACGACTTAAGCTGACCCAAGTGCTTCACATAAAAGTCAATAAAAAAACAAATATACAAACTACATGATACATAGGAAAAGTACAATAAAACATTTAGACATCCTGTCTAGGTAGTATTAAATGCTAGGGAGAAGAGGTGGATTTTCAGTCTAGTCTCAAACTGAGTTAAAGAGGTGGATTTTCAGTCTAGTCTCAAACTGAGTTAAAGACTAAGAGGATCTGACAGAGAGATGCTGTTACATAGTCTGGGCAGAAAAGGTTTTGTCACCTCTGGTCTTGAGCCTGGCTTTGGGCACAGCCAGCAGGAGCTGGTCAGTTGACCCATAGAGTGCACGCATTTAAACACAGTCAATAACATATTGCCCCCTGTATGAAATAGGGAGCTTTTTTAGTTGTCCACACACTCACTGATTTGAAGTTTGTTTTGCCATTCAAATTATAAACCCCTTCCCTCCCAATAAAAAGCTTTTGAATATTTTCAGGTAGAGATGTATGATTGGCCTTAAATACCAGTTGCAATGTTTGAAAGGCTACTATATCTGAAAATTTCAGTTGTTTTGATTTTAGGAATAGCTGTGTGGAATAGCTGTGTGGTCCAGGATCCAGCCCTGTGTATGCAGCGTATTGCTCTCTTTTGGAGTGTAACTAATTGCGTTAGTATTGCGTATGTTGAGTGATTTATAATCCAAAACTTGTTTTGGATTTTTCTTGTACATGTTTAATATGTGATTTCCAATTCATTTATTTGTCCATTGTGACTCCTAAAAATCTCTTTTCTTTTACTTGTTTAATGTTTACACCATCCAATGAGATATTGATTTCTGTATTATTCATCCTATTTCCAAAATACATAATTTTAGTTTTGTCCATATTAAGTGATTAAGTTTGTTCACACCATAGTTTTATTGTATTAAGTTTTAGAGTTACATCTTGAATTAATTCTTGCACGTTAGAGCAAAACAAATTTGTGTCATCAGCAAACAATATTGGTTTCAATACAGCAGACACTAGACACAAATCATTAATATAAAGAATAAATAGTTTTGGGCCCAACACAGACCCTTGTGGAACTGTGCAGCCAATAGTTAGGCATTTAGAACTGAAATCTCCCAATCTTACATATTGTTTTCTGCCACTCAGATAACCTTTGAGCCACTATAAAGCGATGCTCCTAATCCAGTATCGCTCCAATATCCTGAATAAAATGGCATGATCTATAGTGTCAAAGGCTTTGCTTAGATCCATAAACTTAGATGTCTAAGTTTAACAGTTACAGTGTCATTTGTGTGGCCTAGAGCTACAACATTAACAAACATATTTAACAGTCACCCAGTGATAAGTGATACCAAGAAGCAATACAGAATTAGAAATATCTGAAAAAGTCAGTGCTATCAACATAAACTAGGTCCAGATCTGATTTGCGACTGCAGAGAAGCTAACAGATTGCCCTTCACACAAAATCCCTTTTAAAAGGTTGGACTTAGAGAAGACAAAGGTGGTGCTACAGGGATAAGCTGGTGAAAGGGTGGAGGCCTTTTCCTCCTCAGTGTGGAACAGGCCTTATGGTCAGTGTACAAATATGTCTGCTTTAATTTTATTGCAGATTAAATGAGAGGATATAGACACTTGAGCATTTTGTGAAAAAATAAATAAATAAAATCTGACAGATGGCATACTATACATGAAAGAATGGATATATTAGTGAGATTACTCTTGAAAGTCACATTATATTTGAACTTGATGGCATAAAAAAATACAGCTTTGAAAATGCAAAACCCAGAAAGCTGAAACAATGTGTTTTGGGACCTATTTGTGATGGCTTAGAGTTTTTAGTTTATATGGTACATATATGCATAGAGTCACAAACCATTATACCTGTTGTTTATTAGTTTCAGAACACTTTCCTGAACATTTTTACCATGTCAAATACAAACATTGTTGTTTCTTTTATGCCACTCTTCACTTATTCGAACATTTTTAAATACTTATCAGAACACTATAAACATCTTAAAGATCTTTAATCTTTCAGAAATACCCATCTTGAATGGTCTATCATGGGGGTTGGGCTGGAACGGGTGTGCACAGCAGATGTTTTGCATACAGTTACAGTGGCAGCACTTTTACAATCAGATGCTCATCTAGCCATAATGGAGAGAGAGGCAGCTCCAGAAATGGAAAGAGCTCCAGTCCTGCTTCAGCCTTTAAGCTGCTTTAGGGGATTGCTGAGTATTTTTCTCTGCCTTGCTCTCAAACAGACAGCTGATATTGGCTCTGAACCAGAACAGGAGAGGGCAAAAGCCCTGAGCTTTCACTGCGCAGCTGCAGACGTAGGGCAGGAAGGGGCCAAGCTGCTTTGTCTTGACTTTATAATCTACTCTTAGAGCCATGTGACTGCACAGACTGCTGCTATGGGCCACATAGTGGTACAAGTCGGCAATGTTCCCAGATGACCACTGAATCTGTGATGAGACCAGGCTAAAAATGTAATCATATGGTCAGTTGTGTTTTTTGAGATAGCTATACATAGTTTACATAGTTGAACACAAAACACGGACAAGACAAATAAAAAAAAAAAATGCTGTCAAAATTTCAATACAGCACATTTTGTTTATGAGATGTGAGCATTTGGGCATTTTATATGTATGCCTAATATGTTTTATAGATATTATCATTGCTTAAATTTAAAAAGACATATAAACTTATGTCTGCCCACGCGCTCCATCCTACCGCTGCCTCTGGGCACGAGTGTCCGGCTCTTTACACACTGTCTATATGACAGCAGAGGAGCGTCAGACAGACTGCTGAATCAGAATGAAGATGCAGGCTCCTTAAGTAGGTGCTATTAAACCTACTGAAGGTGTAGGCTTTTATCAACGATAGAGAGTTGCTTCTTGCTGTGTGCACAGCTGTAGGCTATGGGGACATATCTCAATCTGTGCGTAAAGAGAGTGACTCAAGTCATCCGTCTTCCATAGCTCCGATTTGTGCTAACACAGCCAGACTTGGATGTGGAGGACCACAGGTAGCTTACAGTGCTGACCCAGTCACTTTCAGTGCTCCCTGAGCAATCTTACCATTGGTGATGCGGCCTTGCCATTTACGCATGAGCAGTAGTCCTACTCCTAGAGGCACTACTCCTACTACAAGTAGCCTACTACCGCTAGGCTAATGCTACTACGGGTGGGAAAAGTCATGCCAACATCAATAGTATAGCCTATATCTCGCCATACAAATGTGCAAAAGTGGATAGATCCTCCATTGATGCCGTAGTTCCTCGTTTTAGCCTACATATCACGTTAATTCATGATAACTTCTTATCACGTAATTTCATGATAATTTTGTATCACGTATTAATATGAAACCATCGCGTAAATTTTAGATAGTATCATGTAATTTCGTGAGACTATCACGTAATTTCGAGATAAGTATCACGTAATTTCGTGTTAAAATGTGATACTGCTGATTTTTAAGTACAGATTTGGCAGTTGTATGCTGCCGTACCTATTTAACTCAAATTTATTTAACTCTTATTTTAATAGATCCATGTCTCAATCCCCCAAGAGTTTGTAACCTTTGGTTTGAACCTCTACCCTTGCTGTTAAATCTAGCAGCGCCTCTCAGTGGGAGTATACTTTTTGCGCATAGGCTTGCCTTACCAATTCGTCTCCTGCCTACCATTAGTGGGCGCTGTCCCCCGTAATAATTTCATTTTCCGGATTCTTCCGAACATATCCGAAAAACCCCGAGGCTGACCCGGAAGCTCCGTTGGCCCTGTCATTCCGTTGTTACAGGGATGCTTCGTCCTATGATTTTATATCTTGAGCGGTCACACTTGTTTGGGAGCTGGCGTTGCATATTTATGGAACACCAACATGCTATAAACGTGTGATAGTTTTTAACCATACACACGGAATACCAAGGTATGTTGTTTAGGTGCATATTTTACTGTTTTTCACGACGGAAATGTGCACGCTAGCCTTGAGCTACTAACACAGGCTAGTTAGCTGCACACTGAATGTACCTTCTATTTTTATACCATGTACTTTTTGTGCCGTATAGCAAGCTAGGGTTTGGACTAATGCAGCTTCAGTAACGTTATGTTCAAACGTGTGTAAAAAGCATAAAGGTTTAACTGTCATTTTGCTATACTTCAGTTCAGTCTCCACTATGTGCTGTAGCATTGTAAATCTCAGTCTCGCTTGAATCTTGTATAAGCTTATGTTTGTGTTGACCGACTCAAACACCAAATTATCCCAAAAGTGCGATTAGTGATCGCGATTTCTGATCCAAACTCCGTTCAAGTTTTATTGTTTTTTAGGTCGGAATTGAGTCTATATATAACAAAAGTCAACATGAAGTAAAAGCCTTTGGCTTTAAGGTAACTTATTCAAAACATGCAGCATCGCATTGTTGAATTGGCGTGTTCCCTGTGATATTTAGCACCTTGCACTAGTATATCACACAAAAATATAGTCAAATCATGTTCCAGAAACAAATGTGTGTCACTGGAGGTTGTTTTGAGTAACCAGGAAGAAAAATGTAAAGTTTATTTCTGGCTCCATCTGCTACCAAAATAATATGTACATGCAATCTATTAATTTGATGATTATCAAATGACCTGTAAATATCAGAGTTGTACTAAGTTAGACCTAGATGAACCTAAAGTGATGCTGCTTAAAGATGTCTTTGTAGTGCTTTCAGACAAAACTGGTCTTTCATCAAAAACATTGAATGTTTCCTGGGTCATTGTGATGTAATTCTGTTTTAGTCATAAACCCTCTTCCGTTAGAACATGGTATGTTTTAGAGTCTGTTCAGTTCAGGCAACAATTATTCATTTATCAAATTTGTTGAACTTTGATAACCCCCCGTCAATAATCGATCATTTGTGATTATTAGTTTCAGCCTTTTTAACAATGTCACTAAAATGTCATCTAACATGCAGGACAGATGATTTAATTACATCCCATTTGACTGCCCTTGTTTAAAATTGACAAAATCCATCAAGTGTTTGGTTTGTTTCTTGCAGGTGTACAAACTCGGAAACGCCTGTAATCCTAAATGCTGGTGGAGGAGGTGCACACTACATCATGTTATTGTAAGCAGCAAACAAATTAGGTAGGTTTCCAGTTACACTTTTTTCTATTGTCACTTGGGAACGAAGCGTGATACTAGAGCTAGGCTTTAATGGTCAGAATCAGAGGAGTCAAAGGTTATTACTAGACTAGACTGAGGTGAAGAGACTGATGGTGACATGATGATCCAAAAGCAGACTGAGAGAGTTATTGTGTCCACTGATAATGGCCATTATATATTTCCTGTTTATTTATCACATTATCAATAAATGAGTACATGTTTCTGTACTTTTGTCGATAGTGTAAGAATAGAACTACTGAATGCACTTTAACATACCTTTTTAAGAGTGTATTTTGATTTTATATCAGAGCTGACAGCTGCTGATTGGTATTATGTTTAAGTATTTAAGTATTTTCAGCAGCAGTGATTATAGACAGCCACAGTTTCCTTAAAAAAAAAGAAGCTGTTTTCATGTAATTCATGCTAAGAAAGTGTTCTCCCTCTTCCTGTTTCAGAAAACATGTTAAATAAAAGTTATCTCGTCAAATTGGACTAACCAAGAGTAATGACTAAAGGGCTAAATGAGCCCTGCACTGACTCACTAGCACAAGCAGAATATACGGAATAAAGTACATTAGTAACTATAATATTGTCTCTAAACACACTGACACACATTCACTAAAAAGATTATTTAACTCAGAGGTACAAATCCCCTATATAAATCTGTGTGTGTGTGTGTATATTATAAAAAATACATACATATGTACATATGTAGGTTTGGGTTCTGGAGTCTGTCCCTTGTGTCTGCTGTCACAGGATTATTATTTATAGCCCCTTTACCTCAGGTTCAGTTTCACAAATGGACCACAGCAGTCATTGATTTCAGCCATTGAATCTGTGGACTTGGTAATCCCATTCTCTCTGAGGATTGTTGTGTATGACCTTGATATACAAAATTTCAAACTGACTGCTTTAATAAAAAACAAAAGTTTATCGTGAGCAAAGAGGAGGTCCATAAATCCCCAAAGCAACCCACATTACTCAAATGTCAACAATGACACATGATGTATGTATAAGGTATATGGTGTTTTACTCTTTTCAGCTGGGTCCAAAAACAACTTTCAATGGAAAGTTTGCATTCTGTTAATTTTTTTGTGTAGCCATAGTAGTGTACATATATTACATAGTATTCATTATTGTTAATTTTGTTGTGTGCAGGGCAGGATGCAGTCTTCCAACCACCGACTGCGAGAAATGGAGCAGCACCACCCACTGCTTTCTGCCTCAGGTGATGTTGAAGCTGGAGGTCTTGGGGCTGGTGTGATGGTGGGCAGTTCCCATGCTGGCCACACAGGGGGGAATCGCACTCTGTGGTTTATCCAAGATGGCTGCGGTATGGTGTGTGCAACCATGACCTGGTTCCTGGTGCTATATGCTGAATTTGTGGTGAACTTTGTGATGCTGCTGCCTGCCAAGAGCTTTTGGTACTCACTGCTCAATGGGGCTGCCTTCAACTCCCTGGCTGTTCTCGCACTGGCCTCACATCTGCGCACAATGTTGACCGACCCAGTAAGAATAACTGAGGAAATAGCTACTCTGGAAAGTTTTGTCAGTTTAAAAATGTAGTTTAATAAATTATTGTGTGCTGCAAATAGGGGGCTGTTCCAAAAGGCAATGCAACCAAGGAGTACATGGAGAGCCTGCAGTTAAAGCCTGGGGAGGTCATTTACAAGTGTCCAAAGTGCTGCAGCATCAAACCTGAGCGAGCACACCATTGCAGGTCAGTCCAGTTGGGACCTTAAAGGAGAAATACATGTTGTTCTTTCATCAAAAACATACCTGGAGTTGTATTTTGCTTCATTTATGCTTGTTTCATTAATCAAGGCCTTGCTCTGAAATGACTTAGACATCACTCTGTTTCAATTTAGCTACAGCACAGGTAGAAATCTGAATATCTTTTGGACTCTTTCTGCATCTTTTGGACTCTTTTTCAGTTCTTAAATTAAGATCATTCTGAGCATTTCTGCCATTACAACTATGTGCATGTATTAACATACTGGTTGCTTAAATAATGCATAATATGTCCACTTTAATGTATGATTTCATTACTAAATACTGGCTCAATAAGTTCTTAAGTAACTGCTTGTTTGTTGGTTTTTTTGCTTTCAGTATTTGTAAAAGATGCATCAGAAAGATGGATCACCATTGTCCGTGGGTCAATAACTGTGTGGGAGAAAAGAATCAAAGATTTTTTGTTCTTTTCACAGTAAGTATGAAAACAAATGTATTTTTTAAATAATAGTTTGTTGAATAGATGAATGGTGACTCTTTTATCATGCTGTATCATGTCTGTTTCCACACAGATGTACATAGCTCTGATTTCTGCCCACGCCCTGGGACTGAGTGGAATGCACTTTTTTACGTGCATTAAAACCCAGTGGAATGGTAAATCATTTTACTTTTATAATGTGAGCTTATTAATTATTGGACACAGACAACATTGAAAACACTGCAAAGCTCATTAGACTTATAAGATAAAGTCACCGTTCTTCTCCTGTTGAGTTGTGCTAATAACAAAGCATCATGATATTAAAACTCTTGCTTGAATTGAAACTTCTTTATTCATATTCAGAATGCAGTAACTTCTCTCCCGGTGTATCCGTGCTGCTGCTCATCTTCCTCTGTCTGGAAGCTATCCTCTTCCTCACTTTCACAGCTGTAATGTTTGGTACACAGATCCACTCCATTTGCAATGATGAGACGGTCAGTGCTTACTTAACCTAACTTGTTTTTAAGTAGATTTTATTTAGTTGTCCCATTAAGCTTTTTTGGTCTTTTTGCTGCAGGAGATTGAACGTCTTAAAAATGAGAAGCCCACCTGGGAGCGGCGGGTGAGGTGGGATGGCATGAAGGCGGTATTTGGGGGTCCACCATCTTTTCTGTGGTGTAATCCGTTCACAGGGTTACGCCTGCGACGTTTGATACTTCTGACCTATAGTCGCCGCAGTGGATCAGAATTCTCTGTCTGAGAAAAAAAGACATAGATACAGCCAGCACTTGGTCATCCTTCTCTAAGACCAATGGTGTCCTATAGAGATCCTGAGACGTGTGCTCTTAAAATGTTCCAAACCGGATTCTTGTCCCAGAGGACGTGCTACTGCAGGGGTTCGTACACCCCCAACAAACCTCGTCATGGTCATACGAAACCAAGTTCCCAAACAAAAGGTTGTCGATCATTGGAACTTCTTGATTTGTGTTTTCTAAGCATGCAGTGCATTCTCAAGTGCATCTTAATTTATCTATTGCCGTCCAAGGTCTTTAGTTCACAAATGTATACATCTTTTTACCAAGGGACCAGCAGTATATTGTTTCATCTATGGATAAAAAGCTAATAAAAAAGCTCACAATCACATATCTACTGGACTCTGATGAGCAGTTTTAGTTGTGAACAAAGGGATGGCTCCAAAATGCATGTTGCCCTTCTTGGTCTCAAATGAACTATAATACTCTGAGATTTAGCAGATTTAAGGCAATGTGCCTCTTTTTCTGTGTTTGGACATCTAATATATGTGTTCTTTGACAAAATGATGTGCCAGTCAAAAATATATTTTTATCAGCTCTTCATGTTTTACCGTGGTCCCTCTCCTTCCAAATAACCAACTGTCCATCCATATTTGGATGCCAATGCTGTAAAAACATGATCAAATCAATCTACCCAAGCTTCACTTTATTTTCCCATGATGAAACGCTCCTGTGTCACTGTTTCAATCATTCAAGTCTGAACTGGCTGCTAAGTATGTCAAGATTGAAAGAATGTTTAGTTGTAAATTTTTCTTAACTCCATTAAATTGTAATTATATTAAATTAAGTGTTTATTTAACTGTCAAATCATCATAAACTAGGGAAAGTAAAAAATTGTTAGTTGAGGAGTGCTAAAATATGGCTCTCTATAAAACTACACTAAGTTAAACTATCTCAGAGAGGCCTTTGTTTTACTTGCCTGTAGCAGTCGCCATGTTAATAAACTGCTTATCTTGCCTTTAAATTGAATTGGATTTTATTTACACAGTTTAAACTGGTTGGTTTTAAGGGGCCTGTTTGCACTTTTGAACTTTTAACTACATTTTTTAATACTGGCAGAAAGCCAGGTGCATTGGTATGTATGCTTTTTTTCCCCCCTTGTAACACTAGCTTGCTGTCTTTTCTGTTCTATGGGAGAGCATCGCTTTTTATGGCCTAAATATTCTGCACAACATTGATTGTAAAACTAGGTTAGGGTAATGTTTCTGAAGTGTTTTATTTCAGATTCTATCATGTGAACTGCAATTGCTAAAAAAATGTAATTGTTTGTTCACTCATCTTGCTTCCAATACAAAATATAATTTTAATCAACATTTGTCTATGAATAAACAATAAAAGTATTTATAGAATGCAGTACTTAAAATTTGAAAATGACGTACCGCGGAGAAGTTGTTTAGTTGTTTATCCCTTGCTGTGTGTTGTCTTTTGATTCCATTGGGTACTGGTTCCATAATATCATGGCTATTTCCTTCATTGTTTATAAATTAGAGACATTAAAGACACCTGTTTTATTTGAAATAACAAGCTGGCAGTGGCATTGTGTTGCAGAATTAAAAACTTGATTATAAGTTTAGATTGCGTGAACCAAAAATATATATTTGTATACACATCATCACGTCATCATACATTAAATTTGATAGTCTCATTAAAATTGTCCTTTTTCTGGCTACTTCAAATGTACATTACTCCAACTACACGGAAGAGGGCAGTACCTATGAATAGTGTGCGTAATCTGTCTAACCAAACTCACGAGGCAGCTTCCCCGCCTTTTCTTCACGATCATGGCGTCTGGGGAAACCGTAAATATTCACCTGGCAGAATCTGTTGTAAATCGCTGGTTTGTTGATCATCTCCTATTTTTGGCTGTCGATTTACTTGAGAAGAAACAATTCAATGACTTTTGTTGTGCTATTCGAAAGGGTCTTGACTGTGAGTATGAAAGTATTTTACCATGCAGTTTTGCTAGTCAAAATATGGCTACAATCTAGCGTCTGGCTTTTATTTTTGACTCGCATAACCATGGTTTATCTTTTATTACTACATGATATTGGTAAATGCGTATAATATACAGGAATCACGTTTTTCATTGATGACCAAAACAATAACAAACTGCGTGCTTTACTGCAGATGTTTTGTGTCGTCCTTTGGAGTCCAGCGAAACAACACCAACAAAGATCAGAGTTCTGCAGTTTCTCTTCTGGATAAACAAAGGGGAACGACTTGGTGAGCAAGAGCATTTTGTTATAGTAGGCCTTTATTTTACCTAGACATCTTTTTTTTTTTTCTTTTAGATTTCAAATTGCCATTCCAAAGTCTTTCATATCTGGATATCATAGTTTCAGATGGAGGGCAGGGGTCTTTGTAACTCTAAGGGAGGATTACTGTATTTGAAAGAAATATGCAACATTAAAATCCACACTTGTTGAACCATTTGTTTGGAAGTGGCTTCATCTGAATTGTATGGCTTAAAGATACCATTTGTAATTAGATTGGCCGACCTGGCCCTGTAGTATTCACATATAAAACCATAGATGCTTGCTTCATTACTGCTGTCAGCCAGCTTTGGGTTGATAGAAGACAAGAGACCTCTTCCATCTTCTGGTAAAAAAAAAAATCAAATAGACTTACAGATGATAGCTTTGAAGTCCAAAAAACAGATTTGAAAATCTTTAAAATATCCAAGCCATGTAATTGTTATATGTTGTTGTTAGACTAATTGTATAACAAATGAACAAACCAAAATTTGATTATGCATTTTTTTATCTCCAGATTTGGCCTCTGAAGAAGACCCCACCCTCAGTCCTCTAGAATCAGCATTTAAAATATTACAAAGCATGAAACAGGACTGTCCTAATGAGGATTATGACAGGGTGTGCTCCTCACTTAAGGAGATGGTATGTACTGTGGTGCAAATACTAGTATAATTTGCCCTTCCGTAGAAACAAGTAGTGGGAAGTTAATCTGATGCACGCTTACAGAATAATAGATTAAAAGGACTTTATACGCTTTCCACTGCTCGTTTTTATGGAAAGATAAGTTTATTGTGTAATTTTTGGGCCAGATCTGTTTATTTTTGTAGAGCACCTGCTCATTGTACAGTTTTTCCTGCTCTTTTCTGACCCTGTGGAGCACTCTTAATTAGTCTTAATTAGTGGTATTACTTTTTGTGTGTAATGTTACTATCTAGATTGTAAGGATATTTATCATCAGTGGAGAGTTTGACAGAGCGAAGAAAGCTCTGAACAAGTATTTCCCCAAGTCTATGGTCGGCAAGGTAAGTTATGCATGAAACTAACCATTACACATGCTGCATGTTGCTAAATAACAAGACATTAGAAACAATAACAAACAATTAAAACATCTTTTAAATTGTTAGATATATGTTTGATACAATGAATGTATATTCTTGTATTTTCATGAGTAGAAAGCTATATTTATGGGTCTAATTAACCAGAAGAACAGAGTCCATGATATTATAGACCAAGTGGACTTTCAGCAGTTTAGACAGGAGATGCTGGGCTTCTGTCTGAAACTTTGTCAAATTACAACTCCATTTCTTCTCAAGGTATGCAAAAACATATTTCGTAATGATCCCTCAGTTCATCTAAATTACTATTGTGGTGTTTTGTTATTGTTTATTTTTGCATTGTGTACAGGCAGCAGAACGTCTTATTGTATCAAGACAAGCTGAGCCAGACTACAGTCATGAGCCTGAGCAGCAGGAGGAGCCAGAGCAGCACAACTGTAAACCTGTCTTTTTACTAAACTGGTACGCTTATATTAAGTTCAACATTATCATAACTGCATTTTCAATATCAGCATTATTATGCAAGGATGTACACTGTAGCTACACTTAATATAAATAACACTCAATAGTAAATCACCTGTATGTTTAATTAACTTGAATCTATTTTAATGCTGCATGACATTTGATATTTTTTTTCTAAATTGTGTTTTGTCTCTGTCCCCAACTTTCCTTCCTGGCTGAAGCAACCGTGTGTTTATTGCAAAGTCCAGACTTGAAGCAGGGGTCAAAGCATTGGCAGATGAGACAAGTTTTGTCCTATTGGAAAAAGCCATGGAAGAGGAAGAAGCATCTAAGTCACAGGACAAAGCAGTTAATGAAGAAATTAAAGATCAGCTGTCTTTAAGAAACTCTGGCAGCCCATTGGAGGGTTCCCCAGCTGATGAACCAGCACAAATGAGTGACGTTCCACAAGCACATACAAGTTCACTCTCAAATGTAAAGTCAGTACCAGTCTATACGCGGCATTACACCATTGCTCAGCTGGTGGTGGATCCAGATAGCCCATTTGGATCTCCAGAATTGGACACTGGACAGACAACAGAAGAAAGAAATCATTTGACACCAGAAATCTCTAATGACTTGGACATCCCACAAAGTCCTTTAAGTGTGTATGAAGTGAGTAAACCTCTACGTAAGCTAAAGAGTTGTTACAGGTAAAGAAGTTGTTTGCTTGATGTTTTTCATGTTGCATGTATATTATGACTCTCTGATTTTTGTTTTAGAGCCAAGTCACCAGCTGGGGAGGAGGACATTTCTGATGCTGAGTCTATCCATAATACTAGCAGGTAAATACAATGGAGGGTCATAAATTTAGTATTTCACTGGGTAAACAAATATACAACTTAGGTCGTTTTCACAAGTTAGTGCGGTCTGTGGACCGACCCCAGTGCACAATAGGTTTAATTCTGTTTACTTTACTTTTGGGTTGGCCTTGTTCACATACACCACGCATCATTCACCCCAAACATGCACCATGAGCCACATGAGAGTCCATCCAGCTGATCGCCAAATCGATTTATATGACAATGCACTTCAAGCGGACAGAGCCTTGTGAATACGCGAAGATGAGAAAAAGCTTTTGGAACGACACAAAGACAGACCCAGGCTTACCTGCACAGACAGAGGCAGGAGGAAACTACAGGTAGTGTCCTTTTGGAGACTGATACTAAGTTGATCCAAATTGCCTTGTCAGATGAACATGGCAAACAGCAGCTCTGCGGCACCCATTCATACAAATAAATGTACGTGATCCAAGCACTTTTAATGTCACAGCAGACTGCGTAGGTCAGCTCGAGGTCGGCCACATTCACATCGCACTCGCCCTGCTCCGGAGTGCGGGTGGAGCTGCTCCGAGACCTCCTGTTTCAAGCGCTCTCGGACCAGCTGTTTACAGCGGTCTAGAGTGCGACTGTTGGGGTCACACCGGCCCAAGCGCACTGCTCTTGGAACAAATGCTCTTTTATGTTGACCTAACTAGTGGCAGTGTGAAAATGACCTTAAAGATAATTTCTTATACAGAGAGACAGGGAACGAAGATGTGATAGTCTGGGAAGGTTTAGGGAGATCCCCCAGTCCAGTTTTAAGAGCTGGCCCACAAACAAGCTCTACTCCTCACAAAGTCAAATCTTCCCCACCCACCAGATGGTAAGTAAACAGGGTTGCATTATCCAGTAGTACTAATTATTAAGGCAATGTTGTAATTTGGACATTTATGTTCAAACATATGCTGAAAAAGGAAACAAGCATTCAACAGTGCCAAGGAATCTAAGGAAGTGTGGAGTGATGAAGATGTGCTTTTTGATGAAGGTACAAATGTATTTCTATAATTAAGCATAAAATGGTACTTTTATAATTATTATTATTATTATTAATGTTTCACAGGGTCACCAAATGAAAGCCTGATATCAAATACAAGTCAAAGGAAAAAGGTAATGAATATTATTTCACTATGCAAACACATTTTACAAATTTATTTACTTTTTTATTCCTTTTTAAATAATTGATTTGGTGTTTGCAGAAATGGACAGACAGTGAGTCCCAGCGCCTAAAAGAAGGGGTTCAGAAATTTGGAGAAGGAAACTGGAGCAGGATAAAGACATATTACAACTTCAAAGATCGAACAAATGTCAATTTGAAAGACAGATGGAGAACAATGAAGAAACTGAAAATAATCTAAAAGTCTGAAAACGTTTCAACAAAATAGGTTGCGTTCACATTCTAGAATTTGATGAGGTTATAATTTCAGATGGAGGGCAGGGACGATGCAAAAAATATCCAAACTTATGATCCACAATTGAACATTATTTGCTAGGGACTGACTCCATAAAACTTGCCATATTCATCTTATGGCTTAAAGTCAGTCATTTTAACTGCCGACAATCACATCTTTGGGGATGAATAATGCCACATATTTCTGAAGCGATTGAAAATGATTTCACTTTTGTTTATATGCTGACCAAGAATGTTAGAGAAATTCCATTTCGGTGCTGTGTCTAGGGCACTTACAGCCAGCTCAGTCCTTGTTTTCTTGGTCTAGGTCTTGAGGGTTTATGTCCCCAGGTGCTGTGTCCCATACTGATGGTAAATAAATTTTCCTGTGTTAGAACTCCAGCGTCATGACTTTTGGGCTACTATTTCTTCTGTAACAGAGAATGTCAAACCCTGTGACAGCTTTGTTTCATGTGGATGGGTCCAGTAATCTGCAATGAGCCCTCTGGCCCAGTTTTAAACTGTAAGGATTCTAGAATAATGTCATGTGAACCCAACCTATTAGAAAGAAATGTTTAGTCAAGTACAATTAAAAAAAGGCTATGGGGCTATGCTTCATGTTTTATTTTGAAAGATCCTTTTCCTGTTTTTATACTGTTCAATAAATCTCAGGTTAAACTTTTTTAAATAAACCAGCATTAACAGAAAAAAGTGCAGAAATTTAACAAAATATTTATTACAATTTCATATTGTAAACAACTCTTTGCCATTGAAAATACTTCAATGCTAGCCACATACATTTATTACTGAAGGTACTACTCCAAAAATGAACAACTGATCTTTTAAGTATTGACCTTCAATGTTTGTGATTTTACCACAATCAAATGTGGTACAAGAAGATTTTAAGGAATGTGAGTTCCACTCAGCTGTCCTGGATGTTAAGTTGGTAAAAGACTTACCTGGCCAGCCAAAACCATGTGCTTAACACAATGTAGGAGGGACTGGCTGGTCAGGGTAGGAAAAGGGAAAAAAAAAATGCAACAGAAAAACTTAAGGATTCACCAAAATTTTGACTCAAGTCAAAGCATCCTCATTTCTAATGAACTCTCCTACATCAGCCTGGTGGAATACAACAATGGCCATTGGATCCACTCTTCTGCACTCTTGTGTAGATTTTGCTGCTACTCCAAAGCCCTGTAATAAAAAAAAAAACCAAAAAAACATGTTACTACCTTAAACTTCATATCCAGAGAGTAGACTATAGTGCTTAAGTACTTACAAGAGGCACATCAGCCATGGAGTACACCACAACTCCCTGGTACTGCTCTGTGTTCTCAGTGATTCTTCCAAGTCCAGACTTTAGTACATGGTTTCCATACAGAAAAGACTGCTCGGATCCAGGCTTAACCCATACTTTGTACTGAAATAACATGATATAGAAAAAATTCAAACAACATGTCCAGACATAATGATTTTGACCACCTGATGAAAACCTACTTTTGCATAGGGAGCAAGAAAGTCCAAAGCTGTGATATGAAGGCGGAACTTGTGGGTCTTGGTGAATTTGCCAAAACATGTGCCCACTGACACAAGCTTGTCCCTCGCTATGTTGGTTGCCAGCTTCAGAATTTTTTCACTGTTTACCCAAAACAAAATAGATAATTAGGGATTATTATCTTACATGTAAATAGTTGAAATTATTTTTAAGAGGACAAATACCTCATGTAATAGACGCGGTCGTTGTGTAACCTGAAGCAGTAAGTACCATCAGGTCTATCAACTAGAAGTTTTATGTTTTCGCCAATGCTGTAAAGCAGGACAGTTAACAACACACGAACAAACGTCAATGATCTTACTGGTATGTATTAAATTGACCAAAAAAACTTACTATTTAGTTAATTTCTCAAACATTGTTTTGGTCTCTTCGTCTGTGAGAGGACGCATGGCGATTTTTTGAAGGTTTTGCAAAACGACAGCCAACTCTCGCAAAAACGTGGGCCCCTCACTAAGCGGTTACCCTTTCAACCGGAAGTCAACGTATTCAGCGAGAACACTTCCTGTTTGGGTTTTTTTTTTTTTTTCATTCTTCAGATTTGTCATACGCCTTTTACTCCGAGAAGCTGGCTGCCACTAGGTAAGATTATAAATAAAAAATACAATAAATTATTATAAAACTGTCCTTTTTATAATAATATCTTCATTTAACAGTAAACCCAATTTGCGTTGTTGTTATTTTAGGTAGTTACTACATGCAGATGATCGAAAATAAGCGAATTTAGCATGGTTAGCTCTGTGACACTGAAAATACAGAACCTTGCCCATTAGCAAAGCAGCTAAGCTAACACTGTTGTGTTTATAAAGCTACTTTACTACAGGGCAGTGGCCTATTTTTGAGAAAGAATTTAATACAACTCATTCTGGAACGTGTATAGTAACAAATACGAACGATTTCTTACTGCTGTTTTGTACTTTTACCGCAGTGTTCACTAGTTACATAACCCCCTAATTGTTTGTAAATACTCATTATCATTTCGTAATCCGATATTAGAGAAAGAGTAACTAACCCAATGAGGATTACCCCACCCTTTTAAATCAACGCGGCACAGCTATATTGTATGTTAGTTTAATTTAGTTTGTATATGTTTATTATCGTTTCCAAGGTCAAAAAATTGTAATACAATGTTTTGCCCAGTTTTGAGCCATTAGCATCTGCCTGTTTCACCTATGATCGAATCCTGACAAAAGTGTTCAAAAGTGTTGTTATTCGATGAATGAATGAATAATGACATTGAATTTAAGAATCGCTAATTATGTCCCCACTCTGTTATTTGCAGTATCTGCAGGGCCTTTCCTCTGCTGGATGAGTGGTTGCTGTGTGAAGATCTTACACTACAAACGCAGCAGTGTCAGTCTGTCCACAGTTTCCGGATTGTGTTTGTGGCTCTGATAACGCTGAACCGGAAGACAGTGAGAGAGGGAGACGTCTGAGCTGAGAGGAAACTGCTGTGGCTTCTTCTTTAACCTCAGAATGACTGAGTTCTGGGTTTGTTTTAGCTGCTGCATAGCAGAGCAGCCTCAGCCGGTGAGTATATGGAGATTCAATTCATTTGGTCACATTTGGAAAATATTATTTTGACACTGCTATGAGCTCCCGTTTAAGTTTTTTATTCTTACAGACACTACAGCTCATTAGATTCATTTTCTGTGTGTGACATGTGACATTTATAGTAGTAGTAGTAGTATTAAGTAGTATTTATATAGCATACTCAATATTAATAGTTGGTTTCTATTTGTAGTTGAATAGGACTGCAATAACTAATCTGATTTATCGTTATTAATCGATTAATGAAATAATCAACAACTAATAATACCATCCATTATTATCTGGACTATACACAGGCTCTGAAACATGGCAATGTGATATTATTACCAACAAGCAGAAAAAGGAAACAAAATTCCTGAGATGCCTTGTGTGTTTCAAATGTATTAAACAAATCAGGCTCATGAATAGTGCACAATGCCACAAATAACAATAAAATGTTTTGTGATATTTTTGTTCCAGAAACGACGACGGCGAATTGATCGCTCTATGATTGGGGAGCCAACAAACTTTGTCCACACCACACATGTGGGCTCAGGCGACATGGGCCTGGCAGCAGTATGTTTGTTTGTTTTTGTGCAGTTGTGTTTCTGGTCTCTTATTTATTCACACTAGTGTTTTTGTCATTAAGGTGGATATTGTTCAGGCCCAAATGAAATCCAAAGGGGGCTATGCACATGGAGGATCTGAAGGGTCTCAGTTATAGCAAGGTAACACACAATTTTGTTTCTTTGAATGAGTTTTGTTCAGCTAGTTTATTTTTGTGCTTTAATATCATACTGTTAAGCAGCGTGTTGTCACATCATTCACAACAATGCAGCCACATTCTTGTTAAGGAACGTATAATGTGATAATGTTAAATCAATAGTCCTTCTGTTTTTCGATATGCACATTGCACATCTAGCGTTGTTTTTGCACCTTCACAGCCATGAGATCTGAAATGGCCAATGACCATGCAGAGCTATACTCATTTTCTGCTTGAGTTGAGTTCAATGACTGACTTGACCTATGCTTTCACTTGTAAATGTACTAATGTTTGCCTGCTCCCTGTCTTTACAGCCATTCTCTGGTGGAAACTACTGTTGGTTAATAAAAGCAGTTCTGTCTGTGAAGGACACAGGACCAAAAGATTCTACTGCTTTTTAGCAAAATGTATATATTTTTATTTCTCTTTCCTTTTAATGAAAGCACTGCTATCCATACGCTGCCATACTGTTGCACTGTATAGAATAGCTGTTTAAAAATAGATAGGAGGCCGTAGATGGAGCATAAACTCAGATGTCTGCTGTGTGTGTGTGTATGAGCAAACAAAAACATTGCTGTTGTTGCCCATTTGATGCCTGTATTTATTTTCTGATGCTATGAATGGACCTCATGGTGGCTGGGCCACACTGGAGATTTGGAATACTCAGTTTCATGCTTTATTCTCAGAGGTTTATTGAGGAACAGGTGGCAAGATAAAAGCAGCAAGGTTTAATTCTGAGAAATAGTCATGATCTCTGAGTTGCTTTCAGGGTTAATTATTGCTTTTTCCAAACTTGAATTGAGTAGAGTACACTGGACCATATGTTGTACACGCACACTTGCTTAGGATTTTTTCTTCAATCAAGGTATTATTTATCATCATTTAGGGTAAACCATAGTGACTTTGAATGAACTATGAATTTTCTATGTGCTTTCTGTAGGCATTTTCTAGATTTTGTCTGCCAACATAATTTTTTTTATATTTTTCCTGTCTAAAACCCATCTACAAACTGTAGAGAATATGACTTGTTTTGCTAAAATAACGGAGGGTAATAGTACGTGCACTCTCTGGAAATTATTTTTAATAGAGAAATAGTGTGCAGACAACACTGTCGGTTGAGACATCCGGTCTGGTTCATGTTTTTAACAGTGTTTTGGGCTTTAATCGTTTCAGTGTTAAAGATGCTTTGTGTGGATTTTAACTTCCCATAACCTGGCCTTCATACAGTCTTGAGTTTCCATTTTGAAATCGCCACCTTTCTGTTTGTGCCAAAGTACAAAGATATCTTCAAAGGCAATTGGTTATTATCATTATGTTAAAATAGGCACTATTTTAGAACCAAACTATACTTGTACTTATTTCTTCAGAATGGGTTTTGTAATCAGGTGAAATGCAAAGAACAGACCAGCGGGTTTTGGTCTGTTCAGTCTTGAGTAGGCAGTGTATTTTGTATGAGGAAAAAGTCTATTATAGTGGTTGTAACTCCTATTGCTCCATTTATTTTATTTTCTGTTTCATTCCAATCCAAAGTTATTAATTGCATTTTAAGCTGCAAAGAAGTCTGCCTACTGAAGCTCTGTGTAATTGTACAAACTGCTTTAGAATGTCTCCCATTATAATGCGTTTTGAATTGTAAAGATACTGTCTATGTATAATCTATAGTGTAAAATTAGCTAAGCTAATGTTATCTGTAAGAATTCATATTTTTATTCACAGCAACATTGAAATCCAGGTCTTAGATTTTCTTTTTTATTATGGTGCTTAAAGCCAAGCCATGAAAATGTTCATTTGTATCTGCATTAACTGTGCTGTAACATTTACAGGAATGAATGTAATTGTTATTGGTTGTTGTTGTACTGTTAATGTAAACCAACCTCAAACTGTAAACCATCCTCCAAAAAAGAAAAACATACATAAACCAGCAGGTTGTGCAAGTGGACCATTTGAATGTTGGAGATTTTTGTTTGTTCTGCTGAGGACCTGTTTGCGATTTTCAAAATAAAACAAAACGATCTGAGCTCTTTTTCTATTTGTATTATATAAGACATTTTAATGACATTTGCACACTTATTAAACTAGATTTTAAAGCAAGAATGTGAAGTACAATGTGTGTTATCAAAAATCACAATTGAAAATAGCATTTTCTAACTAACAATTTGTATTTTTTTCTTATAAATTCTGTGTGGTAGGAACAGTGACAAGTAAATAGTTGCTATTCATAGGCAATGGGCAATGATTGGATTGAAGCCACAGCTTTTTCAAGAGGTAGTCACACTAATATAAAAACCCTTGCTACCAACTAAAATATTTTAAAAATCCAAATTTGTGTATCCCAGACAAGTTAGTCTCACACATTAAACTTTAGACAACTGTAAATCATGTACTGACAGATCCATAATTTTACCCCTGATGTGACTTCAGTGAACCAAAGACTTGAATGACAGAGGCTTGGTTTGGAAGAGGATCATTTCTTATACACTCAGCACAAACAAGGCTGACAAGCAGATGACTGACGGAGCACTTTTACCTCTCAGGTGCCCCTCTCTGGTTTCCCTGCTTCAGTGCTCAGCTCAGCAGGTAAAACCGCTGAGGCATATCACAGTAGACCAGGGGAATATGGTTAAAGTATTACTGCGTCACTGTTTGATGATAGGAAGACCAGTCATTGAGTTCTCTGATATAGTTTGGGAAAAGTTCATTGTAGCTTTCGGTTTGTGGGCTGAAATCCTCTGCAGACCCTGAAAAATACAAAACAAAGCTAAATGACTACAGCAAATATGAAATGTTAAAGTAGTATACTTTTTTCATTAGGGAAACCTGCGTAAGTGACCCCAATAGAATGTTAGCCATTCTGATGTATATTGTCTGATGCAACAAATTACATATATGCATATGAGGCCCCATAATAGTCAAGTTCAAGAAAAGTGAATATTTTTTGCCTGATCATTATATAACTTACAGTGCCAGTGGTTCTCAAGTGAATGTGTTCTCCATGTTCTGGGTTCACACATGTGGCTCCAACTGTCGGCGTTATTTAGATGGTCCATTAACTAAAAGTGATCAAGATACAAGAAGAAAGGCCTTGTTGACATTTTGGAGGAAGTGAAATAAATCTAAAAATAAAAAAAACAAATTGAAAATACCTTATAAACAGCTTCTTTCTGCTCCTGCTCATCAGCCTCTGTTGATACGGCTAAACAACAAAAAAGTGCCACTGTTACACAATTATCTTTACGTTTATTCAACTCAGTAGTGTTCACTGACCATGTGATGAAGTGCTGCTAAAAATGCCTTTTTGCACTGGGTCTGGAGTAGATTTGATTGCAGCAGGTTGCCAGGGCTGTGTTGCACATATTTCATTGTCTCTGTTTGTTGCAGACCTGTTTGATCTCTGCCCTGAAGTGTAATAGTGGACTGAATGACTGAAAAACTACTGAAATGGTAAAAGCTTGTTAGTATTATTTATCTTATTCTTACCTCTCCTACGCCTAACGGTTTGTTTGTTTGGCATCATCCGATAGACCCTGTATGCATTCGTTCCTTTTTTCTTGCTGTGCTCCCTCAGCTCACAGATATCAGATAAAGAATTCAACGCACATCGAAAATTTGCCTTCCATGTTTTTGGGTCTGGTTTGTCCTTTCCTGGTTCATATCGCCCTGAAGAGGACGGAAAACATTATTTAAGTCTATAGTTTAATTTTTCATTCATAAAGTATCAGTTGATTTTGAAATTTGATACCAACTACTTATAAGAGGTTGTTGAATTGATTGAAAAAATGAAAACCAGCCTCAACCAACCCAACATTTTTAAATGGCAGCTATTTCACATCTCCTATATGCTCTCCAACACAGCATAAAATGATGTTTCTTTGTATTGTGACAGCAATATGATAGGCCTCTTAAATGCACCCATTATGCACTTTGCAAAATCAGTTCCCATGACATGAAACATCTGCATTCTTATTTTGTATAAAGAAATGTCTTCTGGTTTGTAAATGTTAAAAGTGATTGACCAAGTTTTACCATAAAGTAAATTGACTGGCTGCTCTCTTGGTAAGAATGCTGCTGATCAAGATAAACATGGAATCATTTCAACAAGCAGAAAACTATGCAGACAAGTAACTGCCATTTGGGTTGTTGTCCAAAGAGCTGAAATCTTGTCCAGAAACATTTTAAGAGGGAAAATGTAAAGTCTATGCAAAGTAATGTCTTTACCTGTCTTTGTGTCTCACACACACTTTTTATGTCATTCATATGGTGATAAGTTACATATTATTAAATACATTCAAATGATATATAATTATTTGATAGATAAAACCATCAATTGCCATCAGTCATATAAAAGGCACCTTTAAAGAATAGAATAAAGATCTTTGGCATAAGTATGAACAGATAGCATTACCATTGACATAAGTACACATGTTTTTCAGTGCTCATACCAGTGTGCATTGCCCAGCTCCTGAAGAGAGTGGCATCTCGGTCAATACTCCAGCCATGACGAGCTGCATGCTTCCAAGGAATCTGAAAAATCTGTGCCGACTATAAACAAACATATACATTTTTTTAGTGTTAATAAGAGTTTGGTGAAAAATTCTCAACATAAAAGGTAATAATTTACCCGGTCAAGCCATCTGACCCCTGGATACTTCCCTGAATGTATTTGCTCCTCCAGCCACGCTCTCAGTCTCAGGCGACCCTGATGCTGCATGCTGTACATAAACTCTCTTCATCAAAGGCCAACAAGTAGTGTGCCAAGGAGTCTGAGTAAGTTCCTAAGATATGCCCTCTTCAGCGTGCATCCAATCAGTTACATTACACTTTTGACACTCCATCTCCTCTGCCAATGATTGAGTGTGTGTTTTAATGGCGTCTCACATTACAGGAAATGCTCTATTAAAAATATGTAGTAATTTATCTTGGTCTATCATCTTTTTCTCTCTCTCTTACTACACCCACATAAAAAAATCTTCTTTCGCTTTCACTGTTCCACAAGGATTATTTAAAATCAGTTTAGTAACTATTGTTTGCAACCATCAATGGAAAGGCCTAAAGTTTTAAGTATCTTCCATATTCAATTGGAAAACACAAAAAAAGCTCTGGGAATGTATAGGCCTGAGAAACATTTTATTTACAAATGTGTTAGCATTAATCAAATTTACTGGATTTGTGCCAAGTGTAGTTTTGTTAAAGGTTTGGCAGTTACATTTCTAGAGAAAGCAACAAGGAAGTAATCTTAACCAGCTCCTAAATATGTAGTTGACATGGCAAGAGTGCTTTTGAGGGAGCCAAACATTGTCTACAAAAGCAAAAACACTTTATAAAAAACAAAGAAACACAGAAACACAGCTATACAAAATACAGACCATATGCTTTAGATTGTGCATTGCAATAGCACAGGCAAATACAAATAATTATATGTAGTATACAGTGTATAGTTGTTAGGTCATCTATTGTGAGGTGTGAAAGACAAAAAGTCAAAGGAAATTTCCAGCACCCACTGAGTAAAACAAATTGAAATTGAGGGATGAAGGCAAATGTTTGTAGAATGAACATTAAAACAATGCATTAAACACAATGATAACCAGAGTCTACAATGATCTCATTAGACACATGTGGGGTTCCAACCTGAAAATGGCCCACTTCTGAGGTTTTTAAAATATTTGTCAATCCAGTTAGGAATGATTGACAATCACTATTATGTTCTGATAGCACATTATTGGACTGTTCTACTTTCTCAAATTCCTGGTAACCATAGACTACTGGGAGTAAGTTGTGAGAGGCGGATGACAGACCATTACAGGCATCTTCTGGCGAAGTACATGGCTGATCCGTCTCAATAGTCAAAACATGAGGAGGAATGAAGAAATCTTGTGGCGGTGGTGCGTCACTTGAATGGTACCCTGAATCACCCATCACCTGCCTATCAGCGTCATCTGTAGTTTTTGGAGATTGGGTAAACATATAGCTTTTATTCTCAAAAATCACTGGAGAGGTGGTTGTCTCAGTTGGAGGATTCACATAGTTTTGTTTGGGTTTCCAGCATTCTGGTATGTCCATACTTGGCATAAACATCGGGAAGGCGTTCTTTAGGGCTCCCAGCACACGCGCTTCAATGTCGACTGGTTCTGTGTTTGCATACTCCAGAGAAGACGAGGCCGAGCTCATGCCACTGCTCTGCCTTGACCTGTCACTGCTGTCAGACAGGGACTCCTCAGACCTGTGGAATGATCCCAAATTAAATTAAGTATTATACAGTTAAAGGTGCACTAACGTTTCTGGTGAGGGCTACCTACTTCTCTCCACCAGAAAAGTTGCACAGTGCACCTTTAAATGTTGACATGTTTTGAGAACTATTATTTCTATTGTGATATGGTGTGCCGTTAATGAGAAGCAGAAGTTAAGAAGATATGTAATCCTCACTAGAAATTTTGCAATCTATATTTTTTTTACTTACAGTGTCATGTTTTTTGGCATAAGTGGTTCTACAGTTAAAGGGTAAACAGACAGGAACTCCGGTGTCAGAATCTGCATGAAGAATTAAGAAAGTACAAAACTGCTATCAAAGACCCATGATTAGACAAACGTTTTAATAGCAATATACTTACGACTTTCTTTTTAGGTTTAATATTCAGAAGTTTTGGCTTTTCAACCATTGCAGCTTTGTCCCATAGCTTTCCTTTTAACCTGTGAGTGAAAAAACAAATTATATATCTCATCTCACATCTCATCTACCCACCCTACCCAAATAACTACATGGGTTCAATCATTTTAATGGAGACTTTAAAAAGGGAAGAAGTCTAAAAATATTCCCTATAATTTGATAAGCACTGTATGTGCATACTGTATGTGACTTACTTGATAAAAGAAGCAAAGGACACTCCACTGACAACAATTGCAACAACACATAGGATTATGATTGCTCTAATAAACAGACCATTTTGGGACAAATCTGTAGAGACACAATTTTACAAATTACTAACATGTTATAAAGACTCATAAAGACTAAATAAATAAATTGTGCTTTACTTGTTGTGAATTCCATCTCTTGGCTGCTGTCACTATAAACATTAAAGCGTGTGTAGGTTATCACACTGACTACATATGCTGTATTTGGCTCCAAATTGTGACCAAGTATTTCGTAAATATTCATGTCTTCCACTGTACTTGCCTTTACAGTGCTGTGATTCTAATTAAAAAGACAACAAAATCCATATTACATTACAGTCCAGCATAAATATCAAGACATCAAATAAATCTTACCATAAGCTTATCTCCTTTTTTCTGGTATGTCATGGTAGCAGAAAGTTCGCTACGGGTTGCAGATTTTGCATTTGTTCTCCATTTAATTTGATAGATATCATTTAATTTCTCCACAGAGATAATGGTTGGAGTTGGGGGTTTTACTGTTTAAAAAACATAGTTTTAGGTACAGATTCAAATGCACATTCTTTAAAAATGGCTCAGTGGTGACTTGGTTGGGGTGGGGAATGATTATGAAAGAAATGTTTATTTTAATGATCTATGGAAAAGCAGGGTTTATAAAATGTATCTTCTTCCTGTTCCTTTTGTTCATGCCAATAATGACAAGGCACATAACAGTATTTATGTTAACTATCTGATTATTTGGTTTTTGACTCTTTAAATTCATGCCAACAAAATGAAATGGCATAAGCAATAAATAAATAAATAAACAAATAAATAGGAAAAAAAATATGGGTTTTAATTGCATTCACAGACTTCTAAACGACAGTATTAGGTCTAGATCATCTGCTATTGCCCATAAAATGATAACTGAAAACTAAATACTCACTGGTTTCATATATTTGGATTGTTTGATTGTGGACAATTTGTCCAGCTTCATAAACCTTTGCAACAAATGTATTGCCAATAATTGGTAGGGTGTAGTCTTCCAAACTGCAGCAGCATCCTCTAACGCACGGGTCAAAAGCGCACGTCTTCCTGGGCCTAGAGACACAATGCGCTGGTTATGATCAGTTAGGCTACTTAAAGTTGTAGACATATAGTGTAGGCATCCATAGTCATAAAAAGAAAGGAACACTTTGGTAGCTAAAATAATAAATTGTTCTTACTTTTCTGAGTCGTGGAGGGTCATTCTGAGTTCCGTGCAATTACGCTTATCAATGTGACAAGACATCAACGTCTTATTGTCGTTTGTACAGTTGAGAGTGAAACCTGTGTTAGAGAATTGTATTCCATTTACATCTAATAGGCTAAATAAGAACAATGCAGGAAACAAGACTTACCAGATGTGTCACACACGATGATCACCACAATGAGAACGATAAAATAAACCATATCGCCAATTTGCTAAAACAAAAAACGGGAACCTTAAATTATTATAGTCTACCTTAAAGTACGTGTGATACCCTAATAGCATAACAAAACAGATTAATGATTACCTTATGTTAATCCTTATATCCTTATAGCTTCATATCCAGTACGTATTACGTGCAGTAGAGTTTAGTCCACTTTCCCTTTCATAGGAATAGGTCTCTTCCTTTATTGGGAAACACATTGCGCAAGCCAGACTTTTCGTGGAAGGACGTCCCACTCGTTTCATCAAATGCAGGCCCTCTGCTTCGCCAGGAGACGGCGCTATTGTTCACTGACGCACTGGGCTGAGGGTACAGCGCGTGAGCGTTCCGTTTCTGGCACTGCTGCAGACGCGGCACGGGTGACCAAAATGTCCAGGGGAACCTTTGACACTGCACCACCAGTATCGAAAGTCTGGACTGCTTTGAAGCGCCTAGATAAAAATGGTTTGTATATTTGTTGTTTTTCGTTTTTAAGAGAAACATTTACATTTTGTTTGTTTATTGTAAGCCTTTATCCCGTTAATTGCGCGTCTGTGTCCATAGCAACGGGTCCTTAAAGCACTGTGAGGTTATAACTTAACAGTTTTTGCAATTTTATTCCCACTTTATTAAAAGGTAGGCTAAGATAGGGTTTAAAGTACATCCAAACAATGTTTTTCTGTATGCACTGCACTTTGTAAGAACAGGTGCATTTGACAAAAGGCCTACGAGTGGATGGGCCCACGTAGGCCTATGCGTAAGTGCGTGTGATGTGGAAAGAAATGAGTGATATTTGACCCCTTTTTAAATGTGTCAAATGTTAGAGAATAAAATCACAACAGTACGGTTTAAATGTTTCTTGTTGCAGACGACAGAGTGGTAGCATTTCGTGAAGTACTGATTCCCCCAGGAGCTGATTTAGCAACAGTTATTCAAGTAAGTCCTGTTTTAGCCTATTTTTAATAGGCTTTTTACCAATGCAGTACACTGATGTTCACCCATTATCCTAAATACTGTACATGTTCATGCATTAAAGTATAATTCTTGTGTTTTAGGCAAAATAGACCTTTACCCAACGACCTTGTGTGTCAAAGAATTATCAGTGCAGATTGACTTTTCTGCCCCAGGGCAGCTGTGACTTCAGTGGTAGCTTACCATCTGAAAACTGTATGTGAAGAAATTAGTGTAAAGTAGGCTGCTTTACCATCCAAAAAGCACTAGGCTGAAAGCAATGATTTATAATATCAATATCTCTGTGTACAGACCAAAAATGAATAGGCCCTACTTTAGGTTCTTTTTTGCATCTAAGAAATAAAACTACACTTGACCTCTCATGCTATATGGTTAATAGAGCAAAACTTTATGTCATCATTGATTATTTTCCTGCATAAATGATAGTGCACACAAGTAAATTGTATGAGTAAACTTGTATTTTCCAGATTTTCACAAGTACATTTCGACTGAATTCACCAAAACTTATATTAAAGATCAGAAATCATCGTGGCTTCTTGATTCCTTTAAATGGCTCAGTTCCTGTTAACAGCAAGCATAAGTAAGTCAGGTTATCTGATAGAGATAATTCAAATTAGGCCCAATAAACTGTACTAAATGTGTTTTATGGTTCGTTGTAGGCCTTATGTACTTGAGGTGACCAACATCTTTCAGCATGGTAAGCCTGGTTTGTGTTAACATCTTGACTGAGTTGACATTTGAACAACTAGCCTACGTTTTATGATGGCAGTGGCTGTAAAGGCCCGGACTATTCCTATGACTGTGATCAACAAAAGCATGAAAACCAGACTACAAATCATTGATAGGAGGGTAAAGAAGACCCATTGAACAAGAATAGACTAGACAAGACTAGAAAAAAGACTAATGCATTTTATTGCAGATTCAACGACTGGAGGAGTTGCTACCTCAGATTAAACAAAGACACAATGAAAAACTGACCCAGGTATTAGCAGGTCCTTTACTCATATATTGATAAATAGTTTTAATTGTTTTAAAATTATATTGATAATATTTAGGAGATAGAGTGTCTCACCCAAAAGTTGAATTTTCTTCACAAGAGAATGCAGGTTAGTAATCATGTTTAACACTATGTGGTTTTTTGTTTTTGTTTTTTACAGTCTATAATTCAAAACATGTAATGGAGTGTTAAATTTCACTTGTAATATGTTTTTATTTGCCTTTTTAGATAGCTGATTCTCATACCTGGAAGGGAATGCTGACCAGAGCCCCTTTATGGTGAAACTCTGTAAAAAGTAGACTTCTGAATACACATGTTAAATTACATAGCCTACTTTTTTTTTATTTTTGACTTTTGATTCAATAAAAGGTGAATACAAAAATCCACTGAAACAGTACGATATTTATTTATTTATCTTTATTTATACAGGGGAACCCAATGAGAACACATGGGCTCTCTTTTTCATGGGCGCCCTGTTTAGTATACAATACAAGCAGTAAAAAAACAAAAAACAACAAAAAACAACAAAACATACATATAAATGTATGTGGCTTTCCTTTAAATTGTAACCAATAGAATTAATAAAAATAGTAAAAAGTAGGGGGCCCAAAATAGAGCCTTGGGGCACTCCTTTGCTTAAAGTTAGAAAATCTGATTTAAAACCATCGGCTACTACTGCCTGGGTTCTGTTTGAAAGATAATTTTGGAACCAATTACGTGTAGTATTGTCAAATCCAATCTGCTTCAGACACTTCAAGAGGACTCCATGATCCACTGAATCAAAAGCTTTAGTTAAATCAATAAACAGAGCTACACAATCTTGTTTATCATCAAGGTCTGAGAAAATGTCATTTAAAACTTTTGTGGTCGCAGTGACATCAAGTGATATCAACTTCTTTGCCGTCATTGGTATCTAGAAATTAGTGACACGTACATTTTGTCATAATAATTTATTGTAAATCACTAAATATGACAAGACTAATCGCCAACTATCGCCAGTAGGTGGCAGTAGTAAAATATTTAGGGTATTAAGATTTGTAAAAGAAGAAGATGCTTCGTCCAATCAGGGGCCGTGTTCCAGTTGCTTCAACTTTTACATGTAAACGAAAAGAACTGGACCTCGTAAACATTTAAAAGCGTAGTTGATTGTTTATAGAAATGCTTATATTGGTCGCTTTTTAGATAATGGTATATGCTATATCGTTTTGGCGTTTTCTTTTCTAAATGCCTTTGGGAAGAGTTCTGGTTGAGTGCGCTGTGTTGTCTCTACAAGACTCCTGCGTGTTCTACCCGTACTGCAAAGGCTGCTTTTCAAGAATAGACATTCATTCAGCTGGCACAAGGTAAGCTTTAGTCACGGTTTTGAGTAGCATACATGCGGGTGAAAAGTAGAATGTAAACCGCGAAGAGGGGACTGTGATATCTTGGTTTTGTAACTCTCTTTTTGTGTTTCTAAAAGACTTTACTGCTCCAAGTGTGGGTACAGCTGTGCCAGAAGCCTGTTGGACTACAGATACCGTCTCTCCGTGCGGGTGGCCCGTGGGAGTAGCTTGTTTGGAGTGACAGTTTTTGGAAACAGCTTGAATCAGTTCTTTGGTATACATGCAAGTGGCTTACAAAGGTCAGAGGCTGTGGATAGTTATCAAATGTAACAATGATAAAGATCCTAACAGATATAATTAATATTGCCTATATTGTCCTTTTATGTTTATAGGTTGGTGGAAGATAAAACCGGACCTTTAGAAACGTTATCTAAATCTACATTGTTGGTGAAAGCTGTGGAGGAGTGCTTCATTGGCAAACATTTCATCTTTGGTATAAAGGTGCAAATACACGTTACTGCTAGACAACAGGAGCTGAGTGGGGGTCTTAAATATTCATTGCATGCTCTGTTGTCTTCTAGGTAACTGAAAGTGATAATGAGCCTTGGGTGAGACGTTCTACTAGCAGTAATAATATGGCTCAGCTTATTGCCACACAGATGATCCTTCCTGAAGCTGCAGGCCTAAGGGGCTGCACTGTTCTAATTTATTTTGAGGCAATTCTTCAAAAAGCTGTAGAGGCCAAGCTAAGCACAATGGATGCCTTCAAATATGCAAAGCTACAAAGAGAACTACTGTGGCCAGTTCCACATAATTCACAGACTAGTGAATTCACAGACGAAACACTTTGTTCTTCTGATTTCCTCCCTTTGCCTCTTTTAAGGTATGTAATTTTACAGTTTTTTTAATACATATAAAATATATGTATAAATAATATGTTTTTTCTGACGTGTCATGTTTATTTCTGTCAGTTCTGTTTTCTTTTGTTAAATAACATGGTGACAGTTATTGTGTACTGTTCACTACAGACCACACCATCTGGACAGCTCTCTCAGCCCCACTCCGCCCTGGCAGCAGACTCTTGGACTAATTACTTCATCAGCAGAGCAGGAAGAAAGAAGCCAGGGTGATAATAACAGTCCTCCCTTTATGGAAAAGGATGTGCAAAGCAACACTCCAGTTAAAGCCTGGTTGGGCCTTTCTCCAACTGCTCACAAAACCACTGGACTGACCCTCCCTATCATGGATTACACCACTCAAGACATTACCAAGTCTATTTTGACTGTGTGTCAGGAGGAATACCCACTCTCTGAGAGTCTTACTGAGTTTTTGAAGGACAAAAACACTCAGCCACAAGATAAATTGTCTTTGGAATTAGCTGACCATGTTAAATGTGTTGACAGGAACCAAGTGGACACAAGCCAAGCTAAAGATATTTGTGATAAGCATAATGAGAGCAAAAGCGCATCAAGTATAGAACCCAATGAAGCCAGTGACGATGAGCAGTCTGAAAGTGGTGTCTACAATTGTTCAGCAGATCTCTTCAGCAACTCACTAAGGATGGATCTGAGTCCAGCAGCTTTTGGCAATTCTCCTTTTCAAGATGTCTGTTTGCCATTGCCTGCATCTGAAGGACCCATACATACACAACCAGTAGATACATCTTCACAACCTTTGTCTGAAAAAGCAGATTTATTTTTAACACCGAACAACCAGAAAGCAGAACAGGGTAAATATAGTCTAAGAGAGAGTTTTCAACTTGGGACAAGTTTTGATTTTATTCCTGCATCACAGTCAACACCTGCTGAAAAAGGAAACTGTGTTCAGTCAAACTTAAGAACCAAATATGTAAGAAAATGTACAAAACAAAATATTTTAAATGGTGGAAACCAGGCCACATGCCACTACTGTGTTACTCCTACAAGCAGATGCAAAAAAGCAAACAAACTCCGATATGGTTTATGTTTAAACTCAAGAATCCATAAACGCAGGTCAAGTAGTTTTGGAAATAACAATAGAGACAGTACACTGATTGTTCCACCTACACCTGCTGACCACCATAAGACACTATTCAAACCAGAATCAAAGTTTGACTATAAGTTATATGAATGTGCAGTTGAGGAAAATGAATTATGTTCTAATGCAGATGAAGATTGTGATTGGTCGAGGGATTTATTTTCTGATTCAGTCTGATTGGTTTTCTTTATTTGTTGATGTGGCTGCCAAGTCTTGTTCCCATTTGTACCCAGATTCTGTGGCTTAGAGCTCCTCTCAAGAATTTGATCTCAGTCATGACCCCCTGTTAGAAACTCTTCCCAAGTGCCCACAACCCTTACACTACTAGCTGACAGCTTGTACAGTAAAAATAAACCATCTAAAATGTTGTTTGTACCATCAATTTCTGAAACTGAGAAAAAATGTTTTAGATGTAAGAAGTATGACGTTCACCTCTCTTGAATAATATGATTAAACTGTCTATTAAACTGGCATATTTGTTAAGGGTGTGACATATATATTGATTCATAGGACTTAATGTTTTGTGTTATTGCAAAATAAAATACAATCAGAGGTTTGTGATATTAAATGACTTTAGCCAATTGACAAATAGCAGTTTAAAATTATAGACCTCAAAAGAGGAAAGAATGTCCTTGTATGGTAAAAGCCTCTGCACCCCTTACGTTTCATATATCATGTGTGCTGCCCTTGAAAAATTTCACTGACCAGTTTTCAAAATGGTATTTTTTTGTGTAAAATAACAGTTGTAACAGTAATAAATGCTTTCTAAGATATAATATCATGAGGTAATTGGTTGATTCTCAATGTAACTTTCAAGTAATATAACTTTCCTTGAATAATTGTACACATTGTGCTGTGGTACTGACCTGACACACAGGAGCAAGTGTCTATATTGTACAAGTGGTAGCTTGTATAATATGTGGCTGCATTTGATAGTTTGTATGACTGAAATAAATTGGCTTGGCTAATACCAAGATAAATTTACAGTGTTAAAAGTGATACAGGGCCAGTTTATAGGTGTATGCCAAGAGAGATCCAGTCTCTTTTGGAAAAGAATACATTACCTGAGTAATGACATCACGCACCCAATGAACAGGCAAACTGTTACAGCCACTCATGTGCAATACTTTTGTCATGATAAACGCATGATAAAAAAACAAAACCTTTTCATTATTTTATATTATAAATATTATTTTTAATGAGTGTAGAAAGCTTCTCATCTCAAATTAGAGAGTATTTCCATTGCAGCATTGCCAATCCTGTCTGGTCACATCGCACGGTATGGAGACTTGGCAGTAATGTTAGAGACGCCTGAGATGAAGAGGCGTGACATGCACATGGTGTGGAAGGGAGGAGAAAGTACCTTGTAAGGAATAGTCAACAAATGGTCATGGGCATGGAACAGGACAGTAGCCAGGAAAGCCTCTCCTAATCAAACTACAAGGCATTATTATTGAAAATATCTATGTGGCTTTTGAAAAATATTTCATATAATTAATATCTTTTTCAGTTTTCAGTGGATTCCTTGTGGTCTTCATTTTCTATATTGATACAGTTCAACTGAATGTACTTGAATGAAAAAATAAAGTTAATCTGTTCCCAAACATTTATTTTGTTCATAATCCCTGAGACGATTGCTCAATGCTGTGTCTATATTCTAAAGATGTAAGTGTTGATATAATTCCCAGTCATCCCAGCTAATCTTATTGAGTGGTTTTCTTTGCTCTGCTGCTTTGGACCGGTGCTGGGCTGCCTGAGTGGAGAGTGGGGAGTGACATCACAAGTGCCCCCCGTAAGCAGCTGTCCCTCAGCGTCACAGAATGCTCCCGGATCTGACCGTGTGATTGTTTTCCAACTGAAACAGCACGAGCACATACAAGTCCAAGGCTATAAAGTCCACATGTGAGTACTACTCCTCATTCAAACTTAGCCTTCCACCCATAGGCGACTAAAACTAAGCTGCTCCGAAAAACATTATATGAAGGTAGGACATTTTTATTCTTTTTATTCTAAAGATTACTAGGTAGGTATTGCATGTAACATTCAAGGTTTGTGCTGAGTTTACTCACAGGATATAACCCATTTCAGCACTATTATATTATTCAATTTCATACATTATATGCATTTTATTCAGTCCTATTAGCACTATAGTTGTTAATACTAACTTATGGGCTACAGCTATTTTTAATAGCTCTTTGATGACAGCTAGTACTACATTCCTTCCACTGTTTTCATTGTTATTATTATTTATTTATTACATATTAGTTATTTATATTGGGCAAGTGAGGTTTTTTCTTTTGTCTGTGTAATCCCTCAGTCGTCCAGGTATGATCCATAGCAAAAGAAGAAAATTGGATGAGCAGCAAAACGTCTTCACTCTAAAACTTTTGTTCAGTTGACAGAATTGAAATTTTCTTTAGCGTTTTTCCTTTTGTTACTGTTAACTTTGATTTAGAAATATTAAAATACTCTATCCTACATTTTGTGTTGCATTGCATATGTAAGATTTGGTCCCAATTTAGTCTTAATATGGATATAGTTTGGTGCTTTTCTAGTCCTGGTTTTGTCCTGGTCTAGTCCAGGTTTAGTTGTGAGGTTAAATCCCAGTTTAAACCCAAATTTGTACAATGTCCTGAGTGTGCGAGTGTGATTGCCTTAAAATTTGAATAACATTGCATAACAGAATAAAGGCAACATCTTTTAAGTATACCCAGATATTTTCTCGATAGTTCTAAACTGACCATACTTCACAGATGGGAGATACAACTGAGGATTACTGTACTCGTGCTGCTTCGTTGATGGCCAAATTAAACCACCAGAGAATGCAGGCTCAGTTCTGTGACTGTGTCATCAGGAAGGGACTAGGCCAGGTCTACCCTGTGCACAGGTAAGACACTGGTGGAATATAGCTTCCGCTATATATTCATAAATGTAATGTTTTTCCAGGTGCATCTTGGCTGCCTCCAGCCCAGTGCTTGCTTCTATCCTGGATTCTAATGGCATCTTAGTGGAGCTGGAGGCCCCTTGTCTGTCTGACTGCATCCTGGGACATTTGTTGGACTACATCTACACTGGCTCTTTACCACACTTGGATTACAAACTTTATTCGTATTTGCTTGCTGCTGCTCAATACCTGGAGATGGATCAATTACAACTAACTATAAGGACTAAAGCGGCAGATACACTTGAATATTACAATACAACTGATGAAGCCAATAGATTTGCTTTATTAACACCTAGGATAGATTGTTATAAAAACCCATCAGAATCTCCACTCCACTATTGCAGTGATTGTGTCTATATGAAAAGCAAACCAGATGTCATCAATTCTGTAATTTCACAGACAGATCAGACGTCTCGTATTACAGGAAGCTCTGGTCAAAAGCAACAACTGTCAACAGTGCGCCAAGACAAGGGGAAGAATCAGTCGTCTGGAGCTATAAAACCAAAGACTTGGCACAAAAACAAACAGGAAGAGGCCAGATCACATCCATTTGTCTCAACTCAAGAGCAAGCGAATGAACCAACCCAAATTGAGAGGACACAGGATCTTTGCAAACATAGCAACGTTAAAGATGAAAAAATACAATCAAATTCAGGAGAAGGCAAGAACCATAATTCTTCCTCCGGTTCTACAACCGTTATCCGCCATAGCAGCAGAGTAACAAGAGTACAGGAGGAAAATGTGGCTATAAAACTTTCTCATGACACTGAGCCCTGCTGTGGCCAGATCCTGAAAGAAAGAACATCTTGTGCCATTGCTGAAGACACAAAGGCTTCAAATTTCCACTTCATCAACCAGGATCTGGAATACATACCTGCTCATGACTACAGAAGCTGTAGAGTTAATCTGTTAGGGAACAATAATCTAGACACTTTTGAGAAAGATTCTAATAAAAATGAACATTATGGAATTTCTACAAAAAATACATGTAATTCAGTTCAAGTTGACAATGTTGCAACTGTACTTGTTGACGAAATATCGGATACAAGAATAAAGTTTCATGAAAAAAGGATATGTGCCAAGAGGAAACTAAAAGAGGAAAACAGTGAGATATGCAACAAATCAGCAAAAACTGATCCTGTTTCTGCCGTGACTGAAACTAGCACAGATTATTTCTTTAACACTGAACAAGACGCAACACTGGAAAACAAAAATACAACAACAAAATTAAATAGGAGTCTATCAGAACCACCAGAAGGAAACACATGTCAATCTGCGTATACTGCTCCTCAACGTTCATACAGTGGGCATCTTTTTTACCACTGTGAATCCAGGACTAGTCACATACCATTTGCACCCAATTTCAGCCCTACATTTTCAGACTCATCCAGTGGAGATAATAATTTTTTTACTCTTAGTGATCAAACTGCGACATTAGACGAAGGGCAAGTTGTTTTGTTGGATATTAGCTCTAAGTCATCTGACACTTTGGTGTCTTACAAACGTACTTCAGAAACGCATGCAGCTGGTTCTCTAAATGAAATAAAGAGGGATCATGATAGGACCCAAAACAGTAAAGGGGCTGATAATAGTCATATAACATATTGGCACGAAGAAGGAGGGAATATCTTGACGAGCTGTACTTCTGCTTGTGGTAAAGAGTGTGCACACAATTCAACTATTTCAATGCCTGTGTCTCATCTTATACCTTCATCTAGTATGCAAGCAAATGTGTCAGACTTGTCATCACATGTGCAGCAAGCCTTCCAGTGCTCCCTGTGTGAGCGCTCCTTCAGCCAGAGAGGATCTCTAAACAGACACGTGAGAAGCCATCTTGGAGTTCGGCCATTCCCCTGTCCACAGTGTCCCATGTCATTTTCGCGGCAGTACCGTGTTGTAGAGCACATGCGTGTTCACCAGCGATCTGCCCTCGGGATAGACTTTCCAAAGCCACCAGCCTCTTCAGTTTAAATTCTCTTCTGTACAGCAACATATACCATTACTATTGGACTATTGTTTTTTGTGCAAAGACCAATATGGCAAACACCTGCATTTAATGCAGCAACAAACACAACACACTGTAACAGCTGACCATTCCTAGTGCATTATTTAAAGATGAAATTAACTATATGTGCCTATACAACACACTAAGCCAAGTGTCATTTGGAGTAATAATTATATTCACTTTGTCCGTCAAATGTCATAATGTAATGCTGGTGTTGCACACTAAACACTTGCAACAAAAGAACTTGACTAAAGAAAAAGGCCCTTGACTTGACTCTCAATAAAAACTTTATTAAATGTTGTAATAAATATGATGTATACGGTGTCTTTATTATTAAAATAAATGAATTAAAGTGTGTGTTTATAATTATTATTTAAACACATCATTTATTGCTTGAATTAAGACTATAAGGGAAATTCGAATTACATACAACACTTATTCATGGTGGATTTATTCTCAATGACTGGCTTCTATTCTGCAGTGGTTTCTGTCTGTGCAGTTGTCATCACTACAATGGCCTACAAAACAAAGAAAAAATTAATAATAATATAAGGCAAATGCTTAATTAAAGCTGAAGTATCAACAGCAGTATTGGAACAAAAAAGCTGGATCGGTGCATCCCTATCATTTTTCTATTGTGTGATAATAAGAATACTAATGTGTATTTTACCTGATTGTTGGTAGAACGCAGGGCAATACCTCCCAGAGTTGACATGACAACAAAAATGATTCCTCCCATTAAGAACTTGACCAGAAAAATTGCTTCCAAACTCCTGCCCATGTTCTGAATGGTAAAAGAAATACAAAAGTTTAGTTTTGAGAAAAAAAAAAAATCCATGAGATATACCGTACTTACCTCATATTGTAACGATGTAAAATATTCAGTATCTGTGACATTTTCTTCCATATATTCATAGTGTCTGACATAGTGCGCATGTGCAAGATCAGGTACGATATGCAGAATTGTCCACAAAGTCCCAAGTAAGGTGACAATACTCAATGCCAAGGAGATGGTAACCTACAACCACCAAAGAAAACTAAATCAATATGCTCATGATAATAAGTCCCAAGTAATACAAATACAGTCTTGAATGTAAGGCTGCCACAACTATTAATCTGACTAGGCAGCGATTCTTTTTTTAAATTCTAGTCAAATCTTTATATTTCAAGATTAAAATGGTTTCAATACATTTTTAACCAGATACAGATGGAAATAGAAATAGATTTACAAATGATTTTGATATAAAACGTCTCTAGGACATATGTTTTTTGAGCCAGTATAGTCCAGATAAAGATTGACAATTATTTCAAACAGTAGTTGATTAGTTACAATTATTCCAATTAACTGTCGCAGCCCTAGTTGAATGCATGAATATTTTATCATATGTGGGTTCAACAAGAATAGGATAAATGGTGACGTACAGTTTTCTTTGTTGGGTTGTGCTCTGTTAATATGTACAGAATTCCACATATGATGTACTGAAAGAAAAGAAAATAATTTGCATATATCAATATGTTTTACATTGACAGCAGAGTAGCTAATACTCTTTTGAATCTACGAACCAGTGTTCCTTGTAGAAAGCCAGGTGGGATGACTGTCCATACGTAGTGCGTGTCTCTGTCTTCTACAATCACAGCAGTAACAGTGAAAATAGACGTTCCCAACACAAGCACAATGATCTGAAAAATAAAATCAGTGAATAAAACATTACTGAAGATTACACAAAAGTGTCAAGAAAGTTGTTTTGGAAAAGGGTGCAATAAAAGAAGAATTTACCCCAACTATCTTCGGTTGTCCTTTGATGAAGCGGTGCAGTGGTTTGGCTCCTCCTGTAGTGGTGGTTTGTACTGATCCATTGCTGTCTCTTGGTCTTGGTGGTATGTATAGTTCAGCAGACATCTTCATAGCAGGCAACTACAGAAAAGACACATGGTCCTGTTACAACCTTTCTATTGTTATTATGTTTTATATTCATGTAAAAAGAGTTTTAGCATAATTGTTGTGACGCTTTGAAGCACATTAAGATCCGATAGATCTACTAAAGAGTCGAGCCATCATCGCCCAAGTTAGTTTTCCAGGACTAAAGAAACACACCACATAAAAGATTAGCCCTAAAACATTCTGCAGCTAATTCCACACTAAAATCTGTTAAGACATACCGTGTTTCACCCAGCGATGTTCCAGTGGTTGTGGCTCAGAAGACTCACGACTAGCGCACATCTGGAACCACGTATCTGTGACGAGGACGCGCATAGTTCATGGACCGCCCCACAACCCCAAAAATATGTGCTGTGTTCCGTTGGACAACACCGGAAGCAAGATGGAATGTATTGATGATTTGATAGCTCAATTTAGCCCATTTATTTTTCATTCTGCAAAAACGTTATATTCAACATGATGCAACATGAGGCTTTGAAGATTTCCTGTCGAGGAACTCGACTGAAAAAAAATGATGGTTGGAATCACTTTATTAGAAGTGCATTTGTTCAACATATTTGACAACACACTAAGACCAGAATCTTAAAATTATACTCATACATGTTGTCAACATAGAGACAGGCAGCAAACTGGTTAAACAATTGATGTATCTTTCATTGAAAGAATTATATAACCATCTAAAAGATGATTACTGTCTGAGACATTGTGCATTAAAATAACAACAAACTAAAAACAACATAAATTTTTATACTATACATGATGTCAGGGCAGAGAAATTCCTCAGAAACAGAGTTAGCTCCTTTTGCACAAGCCATAAGAGCAGTGATACATCAAAAGCAAGATTCCTCATACAGCAAAGATAAAACAGAAGTAGCAAAGATCGAATTTACACGAAAAATCACATTTTACATGTTTATGGATGCATATGCATGCTTATTAATGTGACAAACTATGACATTCAATGCCATTTAGAATATATATTTTTTTCATGTTTCTTAATTTAAGACAGACAACACCAATCTATCCTGTAATATACAAAAATCACAGCAAAATGCGGTTAGACAATATTGGCACATCACTGATTAACCCGCATCACTTTACATTATAACATAATGATTATTTTACTATTATGTTTGACTGTTCTGGTGATTGAAAAAATGGGTATGTTATTGCATTATGCCATAATTGTATCATGTAGGCAAAACTAGATGTTATTGACTGTTCAAGCAATAATAACACCACTGGTTCAAAACTGAACAAACATTTTAACCAGTGCAAAATACAGACTTAAAATAATATAGCTGTCCAAGAGTTATTCAAGAAAAGTGGTTTTCCCTATTAGAAAGTTAGATTACGCATACAAATGCAAAGAAATTAAACAAAGACAATATTAAGAGTGGTTATGAGACTGATATAAAATATAAAATATAATATAATCTATATAAAATCTACATAGAGTAAAAGCCAGAAAATTAAGTGATTCTCATTAAACATCTATAAAAGACTGAAGACTTGAGAACATCTTCTCTTTGTTTCAACTGTTGACATATAAACTTGAACTTGCATTGATAGGCATTACAAAATGTATATAAACTACATTCAGAATTTTTGTACATATTGAATCTATGCATAACACAAAGATGAAATACATATGCACTGATCTGCATTCATCACTATCAGACCCAGTTATTACTAAAGAAATGAAACCTCATGTTTCACAGTAGAAAGGTCAAAGTGAACCTGAAAAATGTGTAGGAACATTCTGTGATATTTTTGCATTATTTTTGCCATGTGCCTGAAGTGCTTTATGAAATAACTTACTGCAATATAACGTGGAAGTGCAATGTCAAGTATTTTAAGTATTAGTGTATGTTTAAAAGGTAGTAGCTACTGATTTGCAATACATTAATTCAACGGTTATTAGCAATTTCTTACTATACTGTATAGACTACTATACTGTATTGTTCTTCTGCGTACTGTATATTGTGCTGTAAGAAGCTTGATAATACTTATGTTGATTTTTTTAAATACATACAAAATTAAATTAAGCCGAAAAAAATTACGTGAAACTAAAATCTAAAATGTACCATTCCTTCCATTTTGTTCCTTAACTGGTCTCACTGGTCTGTAGGTCATCCTCTGCCTCATCTGAGTTCATATCATCCAGTTGTTTGCTCCAGTAGTTACACTGATCAAAGTTCTTTGAAACGTCTGAGCCACCATCTTGCACAAGCACAGGGAAGACGTGGTCCACCATTTCACACAGATGGCCAAAGCTGTGTGGAGAAAGCATTCACTGTTCAGAGTGTGGACCATAAACGTGTTCTATAGGCACTTGTAAATGGATCTATGGAAGGAAGCAACATGAACAGCTCAGATTCTTACGAGGAAATGTTGGTTTTGGCATGTTCCTGTGTCAGCTCTCCTTTGGGGTTAACAGTGAAAATCCTGTTGAGGGGAACACCCACTTCTTTATAGGAGTACACATCCTAGAATAACATTTGAACAATTAGAAAAATTATTGATTTTGCAGCATGTTTAAACATCTTTTTGTCCTTACTGTGGCTCTGTTACCAAATGCAGCATAAAACGGTTCAGTGTTTGGGTAAAAAAGTTGCTTGATGTCTGTAAGACACTCAACCTTAAACTTTTCTGGTTTCTTTTCAATCACCTCTCTGTGCAACAAAAGTACATCTTACCAATTCCATGTATTAAATTGTCTTTGTTAAATTATACATTTGTTGCACATTACCTGTGCAGTGCAGAGAACAGACTGCTTGGACTGAGCAGAACTGGACCCATAGGCAGCATAGTTCCTCTCTCATTGACCCAGTTCAGATAACCCCTGGTCATGTCAGCCATGCCAATAGCCCTCGCTGAGCAGTACATGAACTTATAGCCATTCCTGTAAAAACATGAGTGATATTTCAAACTTCCATCCCATCAAGTTATTACAGAAGATAGTGTTACATTCTGTCACTTGTACTCACAGACTAACTTTGTGGTAGAGGCGCGCAATACCCTGATGAGTCCAGTCTTTACCCAGTGTGGGAAGAATGTGACCTAAGGTGTCGGACCTGAAAAAACATCATAAAAACAAACCATTACCAAATGAAGACAACAATCTAACCTAACCTAAAACTAATCAAGTTTTAATGTTTATATAGTTTTCACTATACCTTGTAATAGTTCCATCTATATCTGAGATGACAATCTTATCATCCCAGCTCCAAAGGTAGATGGTGCCATTGCAGCGGCAGGTCCCTTGGTATTGTGTGGTCACACTGAACACCACATCATTGGGTCCCTCCCTTAGCTGCAGGCTAGTCTGTACAAACACACATAAAATATAACTGTAATTACTGAATAGTGTAAATAGTTTTGTTTGCAACCTTGAAAAAACAACAAGGAAAGCTGCTACGGCCAAATACCTCTAATGAGTAAGACAAGTCCTAAGAAGTCAGCTCAAAGGCAAGAACAAGACCCAAGCAATAAACAGCTATGCCCTGCCAGTAATCAGATATCCAGCAGGAGTCATAGGCTGGCCAAAGGAGACACAAACCATAGATGTTGAAACAGGAAAGCTCCTGACCATGCATGGAGGGT